>JAABKJ010001086.1:0-28866 GCA_011634705.1 Andricus grossulariae
TGCCTTTTCTTGTGCACAAATTTAAAATAATATAAAAATGTTGAAAACCTACAACTTCAGGTAGCTGGTTAGTATGGTTATATGTAATTTGATGTTTCGCTCCTGCAATTGTCACATTTCTTGTATTTTTCCATGTATTTAATAATTTATTATTTGATTTGAATAAAATTATCTTGATTGTAAAATCAGTTTTTAAATAGTTACTAGCAATACATTTGCCAAGTCATTTAGTAGTAGCATCACCAATTCTTTACGTAGATATACTTACTAATTAATTTAGTCGGTTATTCTTACACACTGAATTGGTAGATTCTTACTAATCAGCAGTAAACGAATCGGCGCTATTTTAATTTGTAGAAAACTACTACCAATTAGTAGTTTTTCTACTAATTAAGATTTAGAGAGTAATTTCTTCTTATTTTTGCCTAGCAATCTTATCGCCTTTTATAATACGCAGCCTACATTTTTTACTTTTGTCTCCAACCAGCGAATTGGTGGATAAAATTAATGAAAGTACCTGAGATCTTCAAGATTAGATTTCCAGTCTAGACAATGCCAGATCTGGGCCTTGGAATTAGCTTGCCATGCAATTTTTCTCCGAGAGAGGAAGGAAGAGATTAAAAAACTATAAAATATTAGACCTAAGGATGGGTCACAAAAACAAAATTATGGATATCAAAATTGGAATTATATGGAATAGTAGTGTATTAGGATCCTAAAAAAAATTCTTTATTTTCATAGCTTATATTTTCGTTTATGTCCATTTTTTAAAATGTTTTTAGAGGTCTTAAACGTCCCTCAATTTTTTTCAGCTTTTTGATTAGCGTTCTTCAGGCGATAATTCATGTTCAGCTGTTCCCTATTTTCAAAAAACCATTTTACAATCTACAGGAATGACGAAAGGTATTTTACAAGTGTTTTAGATTCAGAATTTTCTACTGGTGAAAATACATTGGAAAAAATTGGATAAGATTGAATAATCATGAATGTAAGCACACTGTATTTAAAAAATTTTGAGTTTCGTGTCTTTTTAAATTAAATTTGTCATCAGCTCATCACATTTTTTCCAGTAGAAAAACATCAAACACCTGAAAAAATTCTTTCGTCATTCCTGTAGATTTTTAAACTATTTTTTGACAATGCAGGCGTTCATTAAACATAAGTTATCGCCAGAGAACATTAATCAAAAAGCTGAAAAAATTGGAGAGACGCTTAAAACCTCCAAAAACATAAAAAATTGACATACACGAAAATGTATCAATCGGCACAAAATTATATATACTTTTTCAGGGTCCTCATACACTACGTTTCCATATAGTTCCAAATTCTATTCCCTTAATTTTGTTTTTCGCCCCACCTTGATAATTAACTATGATTATTATTATTCAACACAAAATGTTATCAGGTTTTCAAATTTTCCTTCTAAAGAAAGACATTTATTCCATTCAAAATCCACGTTCCACTGTGGTCACATTATATCCGCTATTTCTTTTTACCTCTTGGACATGTTCTGAACATGGTTGTGATGCACGGTAAGTATGTGGTTAGTAAACCGCAAAAGCATCTAAACCAGGATCGTATTTTGTTTCCCTTCCATGCAAATAACTTTAGTTTTAAGACAGCTTTAAACACAAAAAAGAAAAAGAAAACATTATTAATTTTTTTCATAATAATTTATATTAGAGTATTTTAAATTTAAAAAAAATGATTGCTCGTATGGTGCCGTTCATATATTACGTAACACTTTCTTGTACGATAAATACAGCGTTTTTACTCTGCAAAAAAAGAAACCTGCGGTTCCTTCCCAAATTTTCTGGATATAACTTTTGGCCACCACAGATGGGTTAAAAGTTTTCAAATTTTGAAAATTACACATTGTTTTTATGGGTCCAAAAATTTGCAAAAAAATAGTTTTTGACCCAAGCTAGAATTTTTTGAGATATTCACAAAAATAATTACATTTTTCGAATTTAGTTAATGGAACACATATTTAAAATTTACAAGTCCAATATTTTCTATATAATATTTTTTCGTTTTATTTAGAGAAACTTATTTTTATTTGTCTGAATTATAAAAAAAAAACGTTACAACTTTTAATAATGCTAACTCTGCATCTTTGGACTATTTTGTAGTGACTGTGTTAAAAAATATTTCCACGTTCAAAAAATAGGGGAGTGTTTTTTCCATTCGAACAGAACCCATAGAAAAATTTCAATATTTTAAAACAAAAAAAAGTTTTGAAATTGTTAAACATCAAAAACATTCTAATCCTCCGTGGTGGCCAAGAATGATATCAACACATTATTTGTAAGTCATAAGTAATTGCTGATAGGATACCAAACCTTTTTCACATACCCCAAAAACGGATTTAAAAGAAATTTTGATTTCGTTCTACCCTCTTATATTATTTTACTTTTTTTTTTATTTAGTAAATTTAAAAAGTGTTACGTAACATCTTTAAAAATCTCCTCTATCGTAATAGCTCCTATTAAACTCTCTTAAATACAAATAATAATGAAATTTTTATTTTCTGTTCCAGGTAAGTGATCATTAATAAACGACACTAAATCAGTATAAATAAATGCATCGCAGTCAGTAGCAGGATTCCAGGAGGAATCAGGAAAAAAGCAAGTAATTTATTTAGGTCTCTTCAATAGTTCTCTTTTTTAAGGAAACCGCATAAAACAGTCGCAATTTTTAGAATAGTTTACGTTCACATCGTTTACATTCATGATCAATATTTATCTGCCTTGAATAATATGTGTTTCGTTACAACATAAAAACTGAGAATTGTAAAAATATGTACATTCGTTGCCAGAAATAACTGACCGTGTTTACATTCAAAATGTATTAATAAAAAACTTTTATAGTTATAACGTAATAATTTCTTTTATTGGTGTATATAAATTATTCTTTGAAGTTTCTAATTTGAGTACTCGTAAATTTTTAACAACACTTTCTGTAACTATTTCTTTTTTCTCTTTTTTCTTAAATTACTTTCTTTCTGTGAACAGTCTATGGATTGAGGAGAATATTTAGCTTTTTCTGTGCAAGTTCCTTCACATAATAAACGCTTTCCCTGCAGTAAATAATTTTCATTTTGGAAGAAAAAGTTGAAATTAGAAATTATCCACTTACACTGTAAAAATAAAAGTTACTGCAGAAGTCTCTTTGCAAAAAAAAACTATATCAAGAGGAGCATTTTTTAATAACAAAATTGTCATAATTATTATTACGTTTTATAGTAAATTTCAAGCATAAATTATGCATGATATAAATATAAAAATGGGTAAAAATTATAATTTGAATTTAATTTAAAATTATGTATTCAAACTTGATTAAAATCTGCCTTATTTGCGAACCATTTGTTATTCGATGTGATTACTCTACGAGAGTAGTAGGATAAAATTTTGACAGATTCTTAATCTTTTTGTCCAACGTCGTACTAAGTTGGATTTGACATTTCTCGCAAGCGATGGTTTACGCAGATCTTATAAAAAATGATCCAGCACTTTCGTCGCGTGCAGGTAGTTTTTCCTTAGCATAATGGAGAATCATCCATTACCCACTGGCCTGCCCATCATTAATTCTGCCCGCTCTTACTTTCTTCTCTTCATTTTTCTCTACAAATAAATAAACAAGTGAGCTTGCGGGGGGTTTCTTAAACCTGAATATATGCGGTTAGTCGGAACATTCGATCCCCCTTGTAACGTTTAGGAATTCTTCGCGGTGATCTGTGATCTGAAGATCTCACGTCCACTGGACCATTCTCCCAGAGATTCTCATCCTCAAAAATGGCTTATATTATATATTCAATACATTTTTTCTAGAGCCAATTAATTGTTTTTTTGCATGAAAAAAAATCAGAAATAAAAATTAGATTTCCAAACTACACTGGAACCTCGATTTAAGTACGGGTTCGGGCATGGCTTGCAGTAGCGTTGAACATAAATCCAGGAAATCGAATCTCAAACATTCAGGGTCGTGTGAACCATTTCTGTTGGATTTGGATGCATTACTCAGTCACGCATGACTGAGCAATACAATAGGAAATTCAGGATAGGTCTATAATGATTTTGATTTAATGAATTTCTTATAATTTTTACGCGATTCTAGAAAAATACTCATATAGAACCATTATAGGAAAATCTGTATAGAAATAAGGAATATTAAAATATCGAAAGAGTTGATGCAAAAAATAGAAGCAGTACAAAAGAATGATTTATTTATTTAACTTAGGATTTCGACAAATTTAAAAAAATTTAAAGAAATGTCACAGAATTTCAATCCATTTTAAGCGATTTCGTCAGATTTCATAACAATTTCACGGAATTTAAACAATTTCCAAGCATACAAGGTGTTTCAAGGGATTCGAAAGGATTGAAACAAATTTCGAGGGACTTTCAAGGATTTTAGAAGGATTTCAAGGGTTCTCCAAATATTTCAGCTAATTTAAAAAGTTGCAATTAATTTTCAAGAGATTTAAAAATATTTTCAGGGATTTTAAGGTAATTCGAAACATTTGAAGGGATTTAATAGGACTTTTACGTTTTTTAAAGATGACGAGGAATTTCAAAGAATTTTATTAGATTTCCAAATATTTCACGCGATTTCTAGTGAACTTAGGAAAATAAATTAAATTGAATTTTAGGGGATTCCTAGTGATTCCAAAGATTTCAAGGGATTTTAAGGTATTTCAAAGAATTTCACATTGATTCAAGGATTTTATTAAATTTCCAAGGATTTCAAGGAATTTCAAAGATTACTAGGGATTTAAGCATTTTTTATTTTGTTTAATTTGATTAATAAGTTTAATTTAAATTATACTAAATGGCTTTTTAAATGATTTATACTTTTTTCACTGGATTTTTATCTTTTTCCAAAGATTTCAAGTTATTTTAAGGGGTTGTAGAGGATTTCAAGAGATATAAAAAATGTCAAGGGATTTCAAAGTTTTTCTAGGATTTCCAAATATTTCAAGGGATTTCTGGTAAACTTACGAAAATAAATCAAATTAAATGAAAATTCAGGAGATTCCTAGTGATTGCAAAAACTTCACTAGATTTTGAGGTATTGCAAGGAATTTCACAAAGATTCAAGGATTTTCACAAAAATTCAAGGATTTTATTAAATCTCCAAGGATTTAAAGGGATTTCAATGATTTTTCGTCGGGTCTCGAACGAGTTTATTTTTAATGAAATTTGTTAAATAAGTTTAATTTAAATTACAATTTTTCTGCAATACTCTGGAAGCTATAGTTTATCGATTGTACTAGAATTTTCTAGATATTTCCAGCATATTCTAGAATTTTTCCGCATGTTCCGAAACGCTTTAAAGTTTGTTGCGAAAGCTGGATTTTTTTTCCATTTTCGAGAATATTCAATTGTTTTCAACATTTTCTTGAAATTCTGGAATGTATTGATCTCTTCTAGAAATCAAGAGTATTCTGGATTAATTTAGAATGTTCTAGAACGTTTTGGATTTTTTCTCAATATTCTTTTTTTTTTTAAATTCTCTGTTCATTCCAAAATGTGTTTTACCCTTTTAGAATATTTTGGAATATTCTGTATCTGAAAGATTTTTCGATTTCTAAAATTCTCTGTCAAATCTCGAATATTGTTTAACTTTTCTTTCTGTAATATCAGTATAGATTATAGTTTTAATTGAAAAAAAAAGAAAACTGTTCAAAAGATTTAAATATCAGGAAAAAGAATACTTTGAAATGAATTACAAGAAGTCTTTCAGACTTGAATTAAATGAGAAGTTTAGATTTGAAAAGTGAACATAGAGTTCCCCAGTGAGTAGTTGTCGATCGAGAATCTGGATCAGTAGGACCTGTTTCTCAAGGAATGTAAAAAGTTCCATTATAGTGATCCCTCACGTGTCCAGTATTCATCCCTAAGGGCTGAGTCTCCTGCATTGTGATCATTACACACTGATCACTATACCGGGTGATCTTTCATATTACATCTTACATCTCACAACTGGACTCCATTCAACAACGCAAACGTTTTTTTTTTCAGACTTTTAACCCCTCCTTCTAGATCTTCCACATGGACCACCCAGAAATCTATTTCCTCCTGGATTTTAAAAATAACGAGTAGAGATTTTAATTCCGATATCCTCTATAGTCTATACTCTATTGTATCGAAACAATGTTCTCATATTTTTTGTTTTTTATTTAAAACTACTGGAAAACAAACACGTGCGCTAAGCTCGCGATTAATGTTTTTTTTTTGTTTCACGTAATTTCTGCATTAAAATATCAAATTAATAATAAAACAAAATATTTGTATTTTGTAGTATCTATTATCAAACATAGTAGAAAAGAAAATCAGGACCAATATTTTTGATAATTAATGGAAATGAATGTTTTACCTTCAGAATTAATATATTAATATTTTGTTACAATAGATGGACAATCAAAGCGTTTCATTTTTGATAAAAAATACTAATTTCTTACGAAAAATACTATCATAGCATATTCTTGTCCAAATATTGTACATATTTTTTTTGAAATCTAATCATTCTTTGTTTGAAATCACCCTTTTACAGCGAAAAATATTAGTATAACCTAAAATTAAAAAAAAAAAAATCTTCTTTTAAATCCATAGGGATTTTCGGTATAAGTAAAATACCGAACAAACCAAATATTGCACAAACATTGTGCATGTAATGACTGAATGATATTTTGAAACATTTTATGATTTAAAAAAAATAAAAATATCAAATTTTGACAAAAATAATAAAAAATTGTTCATGTTGTACATATTCTGTGAAATTGAATCATGTTTGTTTTAAATAACCGATTTCTGACGGAAAATGTTAATATTTCCTTAAATATTTGCAGTAAATCTTCTTCGAAAAGTTGTGAATCTTCTTTGAAATATAATGTTATTCCATGAAAAATATAAATTTCTGACGGAAAACAAAAATTCGTTAAAAGATTCTAAATTTTCTTCAAATTATAATGATTATAGCTTAAAAATGCCCATTTTCATCTAAAATTTGAACTTAACATAAAATTGTTTAAAAATTAGGAATATGTTCTAAACTTTAATGATTTTTGAATAAAAATGTCAATTTCCGATGAAAAACACTAACATGACCAAAAATTGTTAAAAAGTTGTGAATTTTCTTTGAAGTATAATTTTTTTTATACAAATTTCCGACGAAAACCACTAAGATCATCCAAAATTGTTAAAAGATTCTAAATCTTGCACGATTTTTTGGAAATTCAAATTTTTGATTAAAAGTTCCAAAGTAACCTAAAATTGTTGAAAAATTATGAATCTTCTTTAAAATCTCACGACTTTAGAATAATTTTTTTTTAATTTCCGACTAAGAACACTAACACAATCCGAAATTGTTCAATTAAAAAAAATGTATTATCTTAGACAAAAATCATCGGATTTAAATGTAATGATTCTTTTTTTCTTAAATACAAATTTCAGACTTTTCAGGTGAAATACATCAACACAACCTAAACTTGTTGAAAAAAATGTTAATCATTTTCGAAATTCAATGATTTTTGTTCAAACTAACCGATTTTCCGTAAAAAATGTTAATATAACCTGAAACTTAAACGCCAACATAACCTTAAATTGATGAAGATTTTTCAACTTGTTCGAAACTTAATCTATGAAAAGTTTTTGGTGTCGCAGGTTACGAATTTGGGCTCAAATTTTTGAAAATTCCAAAATTCAAAATAGCGTATCCAATATGGCGGCCAATGAATTACAAAACTGTTCCCTTGGCTTCAAGATGGGGTCTTATGGGGTTTTTGGGCCGCTGATTACGAATCTGAAGTTAACATTGCGCCTGAGAACCTATTTCGAATCCACGGAACCAAGTTTTTTATCTTTTTGCCTCCATATTGGATCCGCCATTTTGAATTTTGAAATTTTTATTTTAGATTCGTAATCATCATTCGTAATCATTCAAAACTTTATGATTCTGCATTAAAGTTCTGTTAAAAAAAATTCCCAGGGAAAGACACTATCATAAAACATGTATAATATTTACAATAATTAATTAGATAATTTGAAAGTTTTAATTTAGCCGCCCTAGATTATATAAAAAGCACAATGATTTCTATTATTAAAAGGGATTATTTATAGACTTAATTAAAAAGATGGAAAGATTTAAGGAATAAAACAGCTTCTTTTTGAAAAAAGGATAAATTAGTCAATCGATTCGTATCAGTGCATCGATTGGAGGTGGGGATAAATACACTCAACTCCCGATATAAGATCGGTTTCGAGCATGGCTTACCTTAGCCTCGATTCTAAATCGAGGGAATCCAAACGTTAAGACGCAGGGACACATAAACCATTTATGTTGGATTTGGAAGCATGACGCAACCTGATGCAACTAACGCGCTGAAAGTGCGCCCCTCGAGCTGTTTGTCACGTCTGACTGAGGACATTCGCTCTTTCGACCCAGCGACTCCTCTCACCACGAAACTGCGGAGGCCCTCAGTTCTAGGAACATCATAAACCAGGGGTTCTTATATCGGGAGTTGAGTGTATTGATTGATCATAATTATATAAATTATAAACAAGTCAAATAAAATTCGAATCTGATTCGATTATTGTTAAAGGAAATAGAAATATTGCACTGAATAAAAATTAAGTTTTTATTTAGAAGTAAAAGATTCCAGGTTGTACTGCCGGGCCTGTAGCTCGTGCTCTCCTAAATGACTTAAAGGGTAGGGCTCTCAGCAATCTCTGAATACTTCGAAGACACGTGAACAGTTTTTCAATTGTTATATTCCAAAGGCTCAGTACGTGGCCAACACCCCAGGTATTTTAGTGAACCTTTTCACCCCACCACCCATCCGACACATGTGCTCCTTACATACAGATACATAATGACCTCACATTATGTATTACCCTAAACTTGAACGGTGAGCGTTTCCAGCACACCCACCGACCACTTATGTAAATAGCCCTTAATTTCTCAAAGGAACACTGCCCAAAGAACACACCGTAACCTCTAATCTTTTAACCCAGGGCCGCATCTAGAACTATTAAAAACAGAAAAAAAAGAAGAAAAATGTTCCAAAAGAGTTGGAAAAGAGCCATTAGTTAACAACTAGTCTGCACCTAATTAGCAACGAGGCTTCTGCTAGTTAGCAGTTACTCTGATCTTAGCTAACTAGACTGAATACAATTTTATATGTTAATACAACGTTTTTTATGAGTACCTGATCTGGACTGGAACAGTCAATTTTTTTAACTTGATAACAATTTTCCGGGGTGAAAATAAAAAAAAAAAATTTCGGAAGGATTTTTTTCTTTATTATTATTTTAGATGCTCTTTAAATTTTTCAAACATGCACGAAAAAAAATTATTGATTAACAATTCAGTCACTTTGTATTATATACCTGGATATGAGAGAAAGTAAATTTAAATTCACAACCTTCCGTCATCAAGAAAGTGATTAATCATCTGAAAAGCTTGTAACATTTTAACAGAATCTCAGAGACAAGAAATCCGAATTCTGAGCGACTGTCTATGCAAATTCAAGACACGATTTCTCAACGAAAAAAAAGTTATTTTTTAAATTATTGGTTTATGATCTTCATTTTTTATAATTATTAATACACAATTCGCGTACACGGTCACTTACGCATATAACCGCACGCTTACACGCTTTGGAAAAAACACTCGCTGAGGATTCAAGAAAAGTGAAGTGCAAAAGTCCAATAACCTTGATGAAAAAAAACTATTTTCTGCTACACAAATACCTTCATAAAACGCGCAGTTTTTTATTTTTTTATTACTTTCTTAGTCAGTGTTTAATGCAAAAAGAACACTCATTAAACAATCATTTAATTATTGGTAAAAAATAATTGAATTTTACTTATTTCAGAATGGGCTCAATAATTTTGTCTTTAAATATTTAAGACGTTTAATAACGTGCCAAATGTAATAAATAATCAAGAAAAGTTAAGTACAGAAATGCTTTAATAACCTCAATGACAAAAAAGAAATATTTTCTGCCATACAAAAATCTCCATAAAATGCACAGTTTTTGATTGATCTAATTCTTTTATAATACTTTTCAACTTAGTTTTTTTTTTTTCAAACTTGTTCTCGGGTTTATTATTATTATGTCA
The DNA here is from genome assembly GCA_011634705.1 of Andricus grossulariae. Lineage (NCBI taxonomy): Eukaryota > Metazoa > Arthropoda > Insecta > Hymenoptera > Cynipidae > Andricus > Andricus grossulariae. The sequence goes on from JAABKJ010001086.1 coordinate 10,125, forward strand.
CCCATCACCTTTTTGTAACCGGATACTGTAAAGGCGACCTGGAAAAGGGGATATAAGGTGTGGCCGATCACTCAAAAAATCTAAACTGTCAATATATCAAAAACGATTCGAAATGTTGATTTTTAAGTTTCGGAAACGTTCTCCTCGGAAAAAATTCTATCGGAAATCGACTTCGAACGTTATCACCACTCAATTTCGTTCAGAACAAATAAGACTAATTCAATATCGACTTACAACTCAATTCCAATAATCTGTTTGCTGATATTCTTTTCTTATTGGAAATTCTATTGCGAATTCTATTTTTTTATAAGTGTTATGAAATTCATAGAAGAAGATTTCAGATGAGATGGGGATGATTTCACTTTAGAGTACTGGCCTGGTTAATTAATCGAGCGAATTAAAGGTTCTTAATGAATGCACATATCTAAGTGGAATCTTCACGATTATACTGATGGTCGCAGCGGTGCTTTCAGAGCTTCAAACTTATCAGAGTTTACGAGTTTACGAAATTTCTATCCTCGCAGGAATCATTACCTTTAATTACGCATTTTTCTCGAAGCATTTTATCGAAAATATGATTTTCAACCAAATTAAAACTGTCGGGTATAATTTTAATGTTAAGTGAAATGTGTTGCTGTCCAAAACAAAATAATGTTAATGGACTCCAAGTTAAGTTCTTTACTATATCAATTTTATCGTGGGAAATAGAGAATGCCCATAAGGGCCCAACTTACTGTTTAATTAATCGGGATTTGTGTCTGATTGATTTTCAAATATCTGAAGAATTTTATTTATTTAAAAAATTTAAATTTAAATTGAAAGAAGTTATTTTTTTCATAATTTATTATTCTAAGATTCTAGAACCTTCCATTATGATCTAGACAATAATATATACATATAGAATAACATAATCCAGCATGAACACTTTTATTCGTATTACTTGTTAGAAGAGGTTGAAAAATAAAATTCAAAGGAAAAAATTGCGGATTAAAATGATGAGAAGCTTCGGATGACAAAGCATTACGAAACGAGAATCCTATGTTCCATTCGTATCATTGTTCACAATCGTGTGAGTGCCTATAAGTGTAGATAGGATTCTGGATTACGAGTCTTTCGTGTAGCGTCGATTTCTTCCCGAGATTCAAGGGTTGATCCAATCTCTAGAAGAAAACAAGCGGGCATACAAGAATCGGCTTCAGGTGGCATTAAGGGAAGCTTTTTATTCTTCGAGAATAAATGAGATCGATAATTGTTCCGGGAATCCAATCCTGAGTTTATGGGGATTTAATTAAAACATATTTCGCCTTCGCTAATTATACAAATAAAAGAAGGTTAATCTAGAATCAATTGAATAAATGTCATCCAAAAAGAGGCAAATTAACTTTTTGTTTGCTACGTGTCTCACTTATTACAACAATTGTTTTTGTTTGTAATTGGGTTGAAAATTTGTCATAGAAATATGAATTTTCGTGTAATCAATAGTTATGATGGAAGTTTGGCCTTTTACATATCAAGATCCTCTTTAAATCCAATGAATAATAAATATCAGTAATAGAAAACGTAATATAAAGATGTTTTAAACTTTTCAATTTTTCCTATGATAGTGAGTCAATTTTCATAAATCACTTAGATTTTTGAACTTCTTGAGAAAAATCTTGATCTTGTAAAAGAAGAATAAAAGCTTATAGCTGCTTTGAACGTGCTCTGTGCAAAACATATCTGAGCTGATTGCTTCCTAATCTGTAATAGAATCGCTCCCCTTTCTCACGAATGTGATAGCAAAACTCTGAAAGTCCAGAGAAATTCTTTATTATTGGAATTATGCTTTTCAAATTCTGCAGAAATTTTTCTTTTATTCTCGATTCAAATTGGGACGCTCTTTTCTGACATTCGAGCAAATAGAAATTAGGTAATGTGAACAAACTGTCTACCATTAAGGAATTTTCTGCAAGTCCAACACCTTTTTCTTGGTTAGTTTTACGGAAAATCTCATAATAATAGTCAGTGCCTAATACGATAATGATGAAAAAAAGAAATGATGGCAAATGGTAATTTAGGGAAATGGAAATAAGGAATTTAATCCCTCCACTAAAATTTCAAAATTCTCCATTATCCGAACGTTGATTTTAACATAGTTGTGTGATGTCTGATGATTCTTCTTCCTCTCAAACTTTTTTAAAAATGTTTATGACAAATTTTATAGCTTATTTCCTCCTTCGTAATTCTTCAAACATTCTGAAATCCATGAAGTGAGTTCGAAATATTTATTGGCTATTTTTAAGCGAACGGTCATCAGAGTTTGTATACTCGATGCATTAGCGGATATTTCTTCCGCGAAAATGTCCGTAAATCAATGGTCTCTAGTCGCACGCTGCGTACATATTTTGCACATCTGCGATTTAGCGCTAGAGTTCAGAGTCATTACTTATATTTATATTATCTCATTACTCTCAAAATTAAGATTATTTATATTAACATTTTGTTTTTGCGCAAATTTGTTTAGAAATTACAAATTATTCCCAGTGGAAATCAAGCTATGTACTTTCATGCAAACTTTGGTGTTATATTTCGAAAGATTTACTAGCTACTTGTGATTCATCTTTTTAAAATTTTGTTTGCTAAGTCGCAAACTACTTAAACCTCGGGAGAAATTCTACAGCTGATTGCATAATACTCAAATAGAACAATATTTACAACTTTACATAATTCCAACCAAGCTGCAAAAAATGTATGCACATCTCCCTACATATCATATATCAAAGGACATACCTTTTCCTTATGAAGCATATTTTTTATTAACCTGACAAAAAATAATCCTAAAATTACTATAAAAAATAAATAACTAACTGACGGAGAAGTTTGTTAATTTTAGTGAATAGAAATAAAACAAATAAACTCAGAAAGTAACGGAAAAATAGATAAAACGCATTCCAGTTGGTAGAAAATGAACTCATCCAGAAACAATCAATCATTCGTTGATGGAGGATCAGCGAAAAAAGTAATTAACGCACACATTTCACTCTGCGCTGCTACCGAAACTCCCAGCGATGAGGAAGAGGATACATGTGAAAAAAGGGATACAAGTTCTAAAGCCGGTGGTAAAGTTTTACCTTTTAGTTATTCCAAAACTTTAGACTTGAGTGTAATTTGTATGTATATTTAACGTGTATAATTGGATGTTATAATGTCGAGGAGGGAAATTGATTTACGACGTTACTATATCATGGTTGTACACGTCGAGTGGCGTGTAAACGAAATCAGTTGATCGAACGCTTAGGCAGATAATGAGTGTGCCGGGAGCCATTCATTCTATGTATGTAAATCAATGAGCCGTTTGCGGGACGAGCAAGTCGCAAGTCTTACTGACCGACTGACACCTGTCGCTCTTATTAACCATGTACAGGTGCTTTCACATATGAAAATCTTGAAACTAATTTTTTTTTCACAGGCGTCTTTTCTTATTTACACTATACTGCATAATTTATAGACATTAGAATAGAGAAGGGATAATAAGTGAGCTTCGGATCCATCATATTGAATTAATGCTTGACATACGGATTGAGATGGGTTAAAGTAGGATTGAAAACTTGCTTCGGATTGCTCCAGATCAATTCGAATTGGTTCGGGTATGGACAATTGAGGCTCCGGATCAAAGAACCGGTTAAAACGTTCCGGCGATTAGAGTAGAGAGGTTAAATTTAAGCTACGTTTAGGGCCCCCCACTCTAGGTGCCAGAAAGTTATAACCGCTTATTTGATCCGAAGCCTCAATTTTTCATACGTGAACCAATTATAACTAATCCAATACAATCTGAAGCAAGTTTGCAAGCCTACTTTAACCCATCTCAATCCGTCTGTCAACCCTAAATTCAATCCGATAGATCCGAGGCTCACTTATCAATCCTTCTCCATTCGTGCAGGAACAACAACTTCAATCCGAACCCGTTTTTCAATTCGTGCCATCAATGCTTTTGAATCCGTAGGATCTCTTGAAATTCAATCGGAATAAATCCGATATCAATCCGAAAGAATAATTTTGAATCTGAAGCCAATCCGAATAAAACCCACAGCAATCCGAACTTCACTTGCAATCCTTTTCAATCCATGCATCAACATAATCTTTAATCCTAAGACACCTTTTATTCCCTTTCAATTCAATCTATTCTCTTTCAGAAAATCCTTAAAATTTTGAGTTCTTACGTATTTTTCTACGATTTCCGGAAAGCTTGAAATGTATCAAATTTTTTCAATATCAATACTTATAGTTACTGTCGCCTGTAATTTGATTTCGAGATGATTCAAAATGTGTATTTGTATGTCTTATTTTGAAAATTTGTTTACTGATTTAGGTTGGGGTGTTCAAGGACCATCCCACTTCATAAAACGCTGAAAATTTTGTGAGAGTCTTCTTATATCTCTTACCATTTTTAAGATAACTCAAAATTTCAATTTGTTGTTGTTGAATTTTTAAAATCTGTCTATTGGATTAGTTTGAGTTGGTCGAAAACAATCCCCCTCTGCAAAGACATTAAAGCTTTATTAATTTTCACGTATCTCTGAGCGTTTTCGAGATGATTCAATATTCCAAATAACACAAATTTTGATTTTGTCTTGAATTTTGAATATCTTTTCACCAAGTTAGTACGGGGTGGCCAAGAGTCATCTCTCTTTTTCACACTTTCATCCCTTTTCCCTATGTTTAGAGAAATTAACAATGAATTTCACCTAATTTATAACTCGACTTAAAAACACTTATTTGTATTTTTAATTTGTTTACTATTGTAAAAATTCATCATACTTGAATTATCGACTTGTCGAATCATGCTCTTGTCAGCTGATTGGATGGTTCTACCTTGACTTACATTATATGTCAAAGGCCAACTGAATTGAGCAATATGGTTTATGAATTATTGTTACCGACATTTACCGACATATCAAGGATTAGTGTTCGAGCTGAGTAATAAATCTTTGAGAATAGTGTATTGAAAGGTACAGTAGTCCTCGAAATGTGATGCAAAAATTCATAGTGTTTTCTGTATTTGATATAAAGTCTATTGAATAAGCTTCTAAATTTAGCATGGACACAAACACTCAATTGCTCGAGATGTTGGAAAATGTCGGTAATAGAAATCTTTGACAGAAATTAAAATGAGTACAAACGTTTTGATATTTGAAGTTACCTTCTTACTTCCGAAATACACCAATCTCTAAGTTTATACTCTATAGCATCTGCCTTTCCTAATCTTTATCAATTATTCTTGCAATATAAAAAAAATCACAATGGCGCACATGCTCGCATATCAAAAAACCTCAGCACGTTCGTATACGGCTTTTGTATTCCACAAGCACACTAAGAAACGGAAAATGTAAATAAATCGCCCGCTTTCAAATATTGAACAAAAACTGACTAAGCTTTTTGTGTTGGGTCAATAAGATTGAAAGTGGCCAAGGAAGACACCGAACTTCTGGGTCTGGAATTTGTCCTTCAGCTTCTATTTTCCAAAAGAGGATCACAAGGTAGTAGAAAGAGAAAAAAAAGGGAAAAGAGTGAAAAGCAGGGGAAGCTGCTGGATTTCCATTCATGCTTAGCAGTACCGGATTAAATGGAAAGGATCCCTTTTTTCGAGACTAATCCAACTTTGATTATCCCATATCGAGTTAATATGGCAGATGGTTATTTTGTTCGAGAAAAACGATATATATTTTTATAAAAAAAAGATGAGGATAGCCTTCATTCGTGCTCAGGTATCGTCGGATTAAATTGAATGAACATTGTCGGATGGGATATATTTTTTACAAATGGATGAAATTTCTGCCGGAGAAATTTATGTGCTTGTTTTGGAGAAAAGTAGAACCTTGGGGTTTCCTTCTTAAAAATGACAGATTCTAGTTTATGACTATCCTCATTTAATCATATTGACGTTTCAAAGCTAATACATTTTTTGCCAGTGAAAAATACAAGTGTGAGACTAATACAAATGAATTTATCAATAATGTTACTTTCAACCAATATTTTAAAACAATTTATTAAAAATATAACTAAGTTTTACGCCATTATTGGTATCTTCACGATTACTGGGTCATCTACCTTAAAGTCTTCAAAAAGAAAAAAAAACGATTGAAAAACATTTTTTAGAACAATTTCAATTTAAAAGTTTAATAGTGAGAGTTTTCTATTTTCATGTACTTGAAAATTTAAATTGATATCTAATATTTTAAATAGATATAAAACCATAAAAAGTCAACAATTTTTGAAATCACCGATAGAAGCAACTTTATGCGTTTAAAGAAAATACAAGTCATCGAGCTCTGATGATTTTATTCCAACTGGAAATGTGGAAGAAACTCCTTTGCTGAAGAAATTAAGGATCTTGTTTTTTATAAGTAATTTAAAAAATATAAGAAGAGAGCACTACAAAGTCAAAAGAATTCTTGTTGAAAGAATACACCGTGACTCCTGGAAAGTCTTAGGATTTTCTTCTGTTTTTCTACAGCTATCTGACTCTAATCGTTTCTCCTGTAAAATATTGTCGAGATAGGATGTCGCATAACCACAAATGAGAGACCAATTTGTACGACTATCCATTTCTTAAATGGACAACATGGAATTTCCTAATTTTCTTCGTTTCTTCACACCTATTTAATTTCACTTTTCCTAGAGTTAAAAACAACTGAAGGAAAATTCTGCTTACAAATTATCTTGATTCATAGAAATTGGATTAGTTTTTTGTTAGCAAATTGAATTAAATCGTAAAAATTTGGTTTAATTCAACCCATTTTACTGAGTAAAATTCGTTTTCTAGGATATTTTTATTAGAGAAATTTTCGCTAGAACTTATAAATTTAATTTGAAACTTTCGATGTAAATGTAAATCAGGAATCTTTAATTAGAACACAGTCTGCCCTCATATTATCATTTTTTATATCGAATATTCGAACCAAACTTTATAGCTCTCTCAATCGCTGGTCTTTTGTTACTTGCTTTCACCAAAATTAAAATAATTCAAAGACCTAAAAAAATGCAAAGTATTCGAAATTATTTGAAAATTTTTTTTTTAAGAATATAAGGAATTTAACGAATTCTAATGAAATCAAACAATGTTAAATTTGTTGAATTTTTAACATTTTTGCAATTCATTGAATTTTTTGAATTCTTTAAATTGTTTCAATTCCTTGAATTATTTGGAAATCTTTGAATTCTTTTAACTCTCAAAATTCTTAAAATCCTTTCTTGGACTTCTTTCCATTCTTTCAATTTTTTTCTTGAAATAATCTTTGTATTAAAATAATTCAAAAGAATATTAAAAATTCGAAAGAATTCAAACAATTCAAAGAGTTCAAAGAATTCAAAGACTTTACAGAATTCAAACAACTCAAAAAATTCAAATTATTTAACGAATTTAAAAGAACTCAAACAATGTTAAATTCTTTGAATTCGCTAAATTCTTTATATATATTTTTTTCAATTTTTTAAATTCTTTCAATTGAAATGATCTTTGTATTCAAATAATTCAATAGAATTCAAATCATTAAAAAGAATTTAAAAGAATTCAAGGAATTCGAAAAAATTCAATAGAATTCAAAGAATTCTAAAAAATTCAACGAATTCAAAATAATTCAAAGAATGTAACGAATTCAGATGAAATTTAAAGTAATTGAAATAATTCAAAAGATTCAAGAAATTGAAAAGATTTCAAAGAATTCCAAAAATTTAAATAATTCCAAAAATTCAAAGATTTTAACAAATTTAACGAATTCAAAACAGCTTGAAAGAAATAAAAAAATTCAAAAGAATTGAAAGGAATTGGAAGAATTCAAATGATTGAAAGAATTCAAATAACTGAAAAAATTTAATGAATTCAAATAATTGAAAAAATTTAATGAATTCAAATACTTGAAAAAATTCCAAAAATTGAAAGAATTTAACAAATTCAAAAGACTTTTTAAAAATTGACAAATTCAAAGCAATTTAAAAGAATTTAAAAGTTTAAAAAATTCAAATTACTTAAAAGAATTCAAATAATTCAAAAGCATTCAAAGAATTCAAAAAATTTGAAAGAATTTTAAAGAATTCAAAGGAATTCGAAAGAATTCGAAAGAATTCGAAAGAATTCGAAAGAATTTAAAGAATTAAAAAAAAGTCAAAATAATTCAAAAGATTTCAGAAGAATAACAAAAATTGGAAAATTTTAAAAGAATTCGAAGAATTTTTTGGTTATATAACCTAAAATAATTCAAAAAGTAGATTTTAAAAAAAACTTAACAAAAAATTAAGTTAAAATACCAAATAATTTGTTTATTATAACGGTTTTTGTCACTGGTGTGCATAATATCCCAGTGTGCCGAATACGTGACTCCACGGAAGTGTGCCGAACAAGGGTTAAGAGAATTCAAAGAATTGAAAAGAATACAAGAAAGGAATAATTTCCAAAAAATTAAAAATACTTCAAAAGAGTTCTGAATAATTTAAGGTGAATTGTAAAAAATGAAATAGAATTCTATGAATTGAAAAAAAATTCAAAAATTTAAAAATTCTTCAAAATTCTTCAGAACATTTTAAAAGAATTTAAGGTAAATTCAAGGAGATTTAAAAGTATTGAAATAAATTTAAAATTATTCTAAGCACCCGTTCTCATCATTATTCAACCTCCTGTTCATATTATAATAATTATTTCTATACATAATTTTTCCACTTTTAACTTTATACCAGAAAAAAAAACTGAAATAGTGGAGAATGGTGCCTTTTCATGTTGTGATATGTATCTACACTTTACAGGCGAGTTTAGACAAGCTAGAGATGAATGGAAGGGAGTGAATCTTTTTGAGTTCAAGAACAAGATAAAGGCACGAAGAACGTCACTTGTGGCCGACAGGTTGGGGAACCGAAGAGCCTGGGATTCCCATTGTTGGTGAAAGCTACCTGTCGCAACTACACCTGTTCACGAACGTGTGCCTTATTTTCTATTTATCGGTCAGCTTAAGGACCATTTGAGAACTCTGCTTGGAGAAAATTTGTGCAAAGAGAGGATAAGATCAAAGTCCTCTAATTGGGCTCAACAGTCCGAGACAATATTTGACATATTCGAGGAGATTTTGAAACCTGAATATAACTCTAATAACCAATTATACGACTATTTACTGATTTCACCCAGCAAGTATTTTCAAGAAAAATTCTTGAAAAGTGTTACGAACAAAGCTCATTTAAATCTCAACTGATAAATATTTTAGTTTATAATTATTGAACTTTGAATGTCGCAAATTTAAAATTGTATTAACCTTTTTTTACATCGTGTACATCCAAGTTCAAATCTTCTGATAAAAAATTTCTGTCACAATACTTTCTGTACATTTTTTAAATATTTTGTAACAACTTTATTGTGATGAATATCGGATATATGAAAGTGTATCCTTATCAATGAGTCTTGTGACATTCGTTTCTATCGTTGCAGCAGCCAATTGGGAAGTCCCACGAGTGATTTGAACTATAAGAAGTAATGAACTTAGTAGAATTATGACGCTTTGCTGCAACGCTTATGATAAGATAAGAAGTGTTATGAAACAGCTCACTGAAGAGGATGGACGATGGAGACAAGAATCTCATTCATCCTATTTATCAGCTAAATGAGGCAGCTAGAATACTTTCTCATTAGAAGAGACCTTACAACAAAATAAAAAATTTAAACTTTTTTAACCTTCCTGGGTGAAAAAATGTTGGTATGAAATTGATCTAGGAAAACAACTGGAATATCGTATGATATTGATCTTCCGGATAGTGCAGTAAAAGTATGGTAAATGAGACTATCCCGTACTTCATGTATATTTAAATAAAGTGTATTGAATGTATAGCCCAAATATAGGCTAAGTATAACGATGAATATTTGAAGTTTTGTCAAAGTATGTAAAATATGTTTGAATTATATGAAAAGTATGGCGATAGTATATATAGCTCTATTCTTATGATAGGAGATATTGAGATATCTGAAATAAATAAAATAAGTGATTCAGAATCATCCTTTTCATAACATCAAACAATATTGTTAGCAGCTTCTGAGATAAATTAAATGCAAATTAGTATAATTTAAATTGTAACATCAATTATTTAAATTTATATTATAAATCATTGAAGATTAAATATTTAATCTAAATAATAATTTTATTACAAGTTTTTAAGTTTTTATGATAATAACATTATATGGTTAGGAATCAATGATTCTGGATCTCTCACCCATATATAATATAAGATGAATATAAATTTCCATGCTAGATCTTCGTGTTGTGATGATTTTCCATAACTGCGAAAAATACGGAAGGTTTTGTTCAATTCCGAAGTTTATTTTGTGGGGAAAAATTGTTAGAATTTTTATGGATTTTCCAAATGTTATTATCACGTTTTTGCGTTGCACTCGCGAACAATCTTCAATATACTTTTTACTCACAAAATCACTAGAGTAGCGAATTTTTTATATTATCGGAAAAACTGTCATTTATGATGCATTACTTTTATCCCGGTCCTAGGTATCTTGAATAAAAAAAATAAGTACCATTCTATGCCCAATACTTTAACCATACTTAAGTATGGATGAAGTATGGGTTATACTTCATCTATACTTAAGTATAGCTAAAGTATATTCCATACTTCATCTATAATTCATCTATACTTCAGTTATACTTTAGCTATACTTTATCTATACCTCTTCAATATACTGGAAGTATGGGATTGTCCGATATACCATACATTTTTTATAATTCAGAAAGTAAATGATTGATCACTCCCATACTTATGATTTTACCCGGGTTTTTTAAGTATAGTGAACTGGTGCATAGAAACTTCATAGAAAGTTTTCTTTTCTAAATATAAGATGTCACTGTATATCCTATAAGAATATTGCTTATAAGATGACGACTGGACTGGAGGTTCATGTCTTGGTCAATTATGGAATGATCCATAATTACCCCGGTTAACTGTGATACCAGAAATGATCAACCAAAAGACTCGCAAATAGATGCAAAATTATAATAATGCAAAAGTCTCAATAATAAGTAATTTTGTAAGTGGAAATTCAAACTTTCAGAATAATTTCAACATTTAGATTTTCATAATGAGTAAATCATTAAACTTTTATGCAATCCTTGAGACGTCTGAGATTCTGTTGTCAAGTACGCTTTACAGAAAGAACGGAGCGTATGCAGACTAAAACTTGAATGACTAGGGCCTGCGAAAACAGGTTGTTAGTAAATTGGCGACAAAAAGATGTCGTGTAATTTAAAGTTCGTCTCTCTGGTTAACGAGCGATTTTTACACTTTAGTATTTTACCCTCTTTTTATCAGCTTCGCAAATATTCCAGAAATGCAGGTGTTCATCTATCCGTGATTTCATTTCCAGAATTTTTTTCAAATAAAAAGTACCAATTTGTTCAAACATGAGACAAATTGTGACCAGTTATTTACATTCCTCATTCCACATTTTATAATTTTATTTTTTGTTGAAAAACGCAAAAATGCTGAATCCGTGATGAAATAATTGGATCGCATCGAAATGCAGAGTATACCATAGAATAGTATGTACCTTCATAAAATTTCTCTGTATCGCTTAAGCTTAAAGTCTCTTCAAATTAATAGACATCCATAAAAATAGTGTGAAGTCCTCTTGGGTTACTTAAAAATCTTAGAAAATCGGTCAAATCGTTGAAATGTTCAAAAATTATTTGCAATTCTTTTCGAAGCGTTATAACATATTTCGAAATTTCGAAAAATACGTAAAATCTTCCAAAATACTTTTCAATTCTTAAAAAATGTTTGAAATCTATTTAAGCCTTTCAAAGATTTGTGATATGTTCTGAAACATTTTGAGGTAATTGTGGAAATCAGATCTCTCAAAAAAATTGTTGTTCTATGATTTGAAGATTAAAAATAATATTATGGATGATGTTGTTTCAAAAAGAAAACATTATTTTTGATGACAAAATCTAAAACACACAAGAAAACATTTATTTTAACAATTAAAAGTTAAAAGTTTAATTTTCAACCAAAAAAATTTATTTACTGCCAAAAAAGTCGAAATTTCAGCCAAATAGTTACATTTTCAACCAAATAGAAGAATTTTGATCTAAAATTATGAATCTTCAACCAAACAAGTGAATTTTTTTAAAGTAGTCTAATTTTTAACTAAGTAGTTCAATTTTTAACCAAAGAAGATGAATTGTCAACTAAAGATATATTAGTTTATATTAAAATTAAAAAATATTTGAATTTTAAATAAGATAAAGCTGAATTTATATAATAACTCGAATTTTGAAGTTCAAGTTCAAAGTTGAATCCTCGACCAAAAAATATTTCAATTTTTAACCAAACAATTGCAATATTATTTAAAAAGTTGTAATTTCTACTAAGAGAGATGAATTTCTAATCCAGAAAGATGAATTTTCAACCAAAAAATATTTTTCAGTCAAGAAAGAAAGAAAATTTTCAGCAAATCATAATTTGAAGGAAAAAATAATTTTTAATATATAATAAAAATTTCTAATAAATATTTATTTTTTAAGTTCCTTCGTTCATTTACCTTAAAGTTATAAAAGTTTGAAAGATATTTAAATATTTTTAGTCCCTCAAAAACTCGAATTATTCCTAAAAATGTCTTGAAAACTTCTGGATTCGTTTTTGATAATTTTTGAAATATTTCGTAATGTTTTAAATTTTTTTCAAATATTCTCTCAAAATTAATTTTAAAGAAATGAAGAATCACTTCCAATATTCCCAGAAATCAAATTTTTTATTATCGTGAAACTTTTCGAAATTTTGAATAAAGTTCAAAATTGTATTTCGAACTTCAAACAACTTCATTTTATTCTAAGTTTTTCGCAATCTATTCAAATTTTAAATGATACATTTTTGAAATTTTTGAAAAACTTGTAAATTTATTTTTAAATAATTCGAATTTCTCCTAAAACTTTGAAAAATTCTGCAAAATTAAAAAAATTGCCTGAAAATCTTCTAGATTCTTTATTGACAATTTTGGAAGTATTTTGAAATGTTTGAAAAATCTTTTTAAACATAGTCTTAAAATAAATTTTGTAAAATAAAAAATTATTTGAAGTTTTCCCCGAAAAAAATGGTATGCTCTTGAAACTTTTTAAAATTCTTACAAAGGTTCTATTTTTTTGTTCCGAATTTTCAAAAATATAGATTTTTCCAATATTTGTTGAAATCGTTTTAAATTCAAAATCATTTTTGTATCTTTCCGAAAAATCACTTTTAATGTGTATTTTTTCAAATTTCAAATTATATTAAAATTTTTTAAAAACTTCTAAATATCTTTTAAAATTGTTTGAATTTTTTCTAAAATTTTGTAATCTTGCAAATTTGAACAAGTTTGCTTTAAAATCTTCAACATTCTGTTTCGAAATTTTAGGAAATCATTTGAAATGTTTTAAAATATTGTAAAATATTTTAAGAAAATCAATGTATCAAAATAAAAACTCAATAAAAATTTTCCCTAAAATCTTAAGAAACAATTCAAAATTTCATTTTAAAATCTTGAAAAATCTGCATCTTGTTTAAAGTTTCTTGAAATATTTTCAAATTTTAAATAATTTCTGAAACTTTTCAAAAGTTCTTGGAAGTCACTTAAAATCGTTTTTAGGTAGTTAAAGGCATTTTAAATCACTCCATGTCAGCTGAAATCATTGAAGGTTGGAAGTTGGAAGTCAATAAAAGTCACATAAAGTCAAATGAGATTAGCAGTAGCAAATTAAGTTCGTGTAAAGTCAGTTAAAGTGAGTTGAAGTTAAATGAAATAATTAAAGTAATTTCAAGTCACTAAAAATCATTTGAGGCCATAAGGTAACTAAAGCCAGCTGAAGTCATTGGAAATCACTTAAAGTCATATGAAGCTAGTTGAAATCAGTGCAAATCATGAAAGTAATTACAAGTCACTTCAAATTATTTGAAGGCATAGATGTCACCCAAAACCAGCGTAACTCATTGGAAGTCATTGGGAGTCAATTGATATCATTGAAGTAGACTGGAACCTGGATTGAATTACGCTTTCGGGCGTGGCTTGCATTGCCCTTGATACTGTTTCCAGGTCATCCAAACGTAAAGTCAGGGCCGCGTGAATGATTTCTATTGGACTTGGATGCATGACGCAACCTGATTCAACTAACGCGCTGAGAGTGCGGCCCTCGAGGTGTTTATCACGCTTGACTGAGCACATCCTCGTTTTCGGCCCCGCGCTCCTCTCATCACGAAATTGCGCGGGCCATCAGTTCTAGGAATATAGTAAATCCAAGGTAACTAATAACAGGTTCCAGTTTAAATGTCAGTTGACGTCATTGAAGTAATTTGGAGCAAACTGAAATCAGTCGGTAGTCATTGAAGTCAATGCATTCAGTGGAAGTCACCCAAAGTCAGTTGCGTTCCAGTAAGTGAACATAAGCCAGTTGAAGTCGTTGAAATAAGTAACATGCAGTGTTAATCAGTCGAATTCAGTTGAAATCATCGAAATCATTGAAAGTCATTGAGGTTATTTAAAGTGATTTAAAATCATGGCATTTAAAATCATTGGAATTATCATTTTGAATTAAAATTTGCCAATTTTAAAAGATCGCTGACCAGCATTATGGTGATTTGAATATTCGGAAATGAACCAGATAATTTAGGAGCATTGCTCATTAGGGCTAAACACTAATTAATGAAGACAGTTGCGACACAACTCATGCATAAACGTCACCGACACCTGTGGACGTGTTTCATGACCTGGGTCGCATGAGACATCACGAGAGGCGACATCAATTAGATTAATTACTCGTGCCATTACCATTGCTTCGAAATTTGAGCTCATATTCGCTCCACAGTATGCCGAGATATAAAACGTCAAAAGCAGTTAGGCCGTTATTAATGACCATTTTGTACACACATAATCAATCCTTTCTAGAGATTTGCTCATACATAACAGTCATCAATAAAATAATAATCTATCTCATCCCTTTTCTACCTAATCCTCCAGTAGTAAGGATTAAAATCCTCATTCTCCTACACTGTTAGAAATGTCTGCAATAATTTTCAGAGACGCGTCAATAAAGCTTTATGCAGAAACCGTTTCTAAATTTTCCTAAACAGGAACAGACATTGTAGCAACGGTAACTGCATAAAGCTTTAGTCACATATCTAAGAAATTTCTAGAACAAATTAGTCATTTTCAGTTACTGTAACTAAAAATTTCAAGGGATTACAAAAATTGTTAATTGATTATTAATTTACGTAGCTGCTGTTAGTCATTTGAGGTTCTGATGTACCTTTTTAGAAGTTTTTTTACGAGGCTTCCAGGTCGTTGCCTCTACTCGCGATTTCATCGCTTTTTTCAATTCCTTCTTCTCGTGCAAGCTTCAAATCCTTTTTACGGTTGAGATCATTCAATATCGGGAAAAATAGGTTTACTGCATTGTTATAATTCAACACAACCTTTTGAAGTGTATTGCTGCCCATGACCACTACCAGCATGCTTTGTCCGCTTCGAACGCGATCGAGAAGCGAGGAGTGCGCAGTTGCTAACTGCGCACTTCTTTCGGTTTCTTGCAGTTTTTTTATTAAAAATCAACTTCCAAACTCAATAAAAATGAGATATAAGAATTTGTAGGCCTAATTTTGAAGTATCTGTATATTTATTCATTTATATTTAGGTTTATTCATGTTTTTTGTTTTTCTCGTAATTGATATTTTAGTGGTTAGCCCTTTTTTGGAAAAAACGGCTTTAATTAATCCTTCGTGATAATTTGACACAAATGCTGTTTTTACAAAAAATGACATTGCCTTAATTCAATGTTAGCACTCAAATCTCAGAAAAAATGTTGTTCATATATTTCCTGCTTTCCGAACATATTTTATGGTCATTCAGAAGCTAAGCTGAACATTTTTTGGACAAACAATTTTCAATCGGAAGGTTTCAAAGTTGAATCTTTTTTAAATTCACGGCCTTCAAAACCGTACAGTATTTCGAAATAAGATATTTAAAGTTGTGTAATTCATATAATGAAAGTAAACAAAGTAAATCAGTTGTAAAATAAAACCTCCTGAATTTTATTTTTCAAATTCAAATTCTTCAAAATTGCACAATAATTTTCTGTTGAAAGCTTTAATGACCAAACAACTCAAGTAAAAAACTTCCAGGTAAAAGCTTCCAGAATTATTTAATTTAAATTGAAAGCTTTGAGAGTTTAAAAATATTCAATAACAAATATTCGCTATCTTGTTTTTATTTGCTTTATTGATTTGCAAGGCAATGTCTTCGGCGTACAATAAAGCCAATTTTCAATTAATTTTCAAGGTTTATTTTTCTTGAAACTGTTGATCTCTCTGTTGAATGAATGGCAATTAAACATTGTTGAATTATAAGATAACACGATCAATACGATGTGTAAATTGTACATTTCAAGACCAAAATTAAAAAGATTATCTGTCCTTTTTGGAGAAGTCGATGTTTGCAATGAGTTAAATGTAAAAGAAAAATATTGCCTAAGAGGACATACATTTTTCACTTCACATTAATCGATGTTTTATTGTTCAGAAAAGTCCCAATAGATGTGAAATCGTTTTTCAGTATGATAAATGATAAAAAGCCGAAAATCATCGCCTGAATTTATAAGTGATGGAGGTTAACATTCGGTGAAAGATTTCTTTTATCTAAGTGACACTATAGAAAATAGGTCACATACGATTTGACTTGCATCCCGTTCCTTGACCTTTATTGCTTCTATTTCTATCGATTAGGCAATACAATCAGTGGCAGTCCTCAATTTCAATGTTTGAAAAATTGACAGATTGTAATTTTGAAAAATGCTTTTGCAGCCTTCTATCAGAAGAGAAGATTAAATTAATGCGATCTAAGAGAAGATAAGTGAGGGCAGAGTACGAAGATAGTCCTTAGGCGACACAAAGTAACAAAACTTTACTGAGATGCTTGGAGGCAAAAGGCAGTCAAATCATGAGGGCGTTACAATTTACACACCAATCATACGAATTTGCACTCGGGTCGACGTGCAGCACGTGCTATAATAATCGATGGTGACCGTTGCTGTAATAGTTATTAATGTCTTTGCCTGGATTGTGGCCTGAGAAAGTCGATGAGATCAGCAGAAGCGTAGAGTACACAAGGTTCATCCGTTCATCCTAAATCAACAATAATCAGCCATGATTCTTTTGACAGTCGAAAGACTTCTTTCTCCATTTCTCTTTTTTTTTTCACTCACTCTTCAGCTCCCATCTCCAATTCAATATTTGCGAAGGTTTACTTTTTTGCCAAAATTAGATGGAACTGTTATTTTTAGACATTTTCTGAAATAGGTACTGACATGTTTTTATTTGCTTCTGAATTTCTATCGATTCTAGACCAAGGCAAGATCTGACATCTAATTTTGGGAAAGAAGGTTTCGAAAAACGCTTTGATATGCTTTTTCTGGCATAGGCATGAAAAAGTCCCTTTTTGGCACCTTTCTTTGTTTCGTAAAGTGGCACTTTACATGGCTGATGTTTACAACTGCCTTAAAAATACTTTATACTGCAGTTTGAATTTAGCATCAAAACTGCTGTATAAAGTCTTTTTAAGGCAGTTCTCAGGATTGGTAAACATCTTAAATTTGTAAAATTACCAAAATTACCGAAAATCTCAAAAATTTCCAAAAGTACCAAATTTTTCAAAATTTCCAAAATTACCAAAATTCAAATTAATTGTTTGTAGGATATAATGTTAATTAGTGAAATGTCAGTTGGAAATAAACTTACATTAAAGAAGTGAATTATCGACTTGGCACTGTGTTATTGGTAACTTTTCACTAATTTCGACTTAGAGTGTTAGTCCATTCAAATTATACGGAAAATGCCTTTTGTGTTTCAGCACGCTGCGTATATTGTTAATTAACAATAAAGTGAAAATTGAAAGATGTTTTAACACGTTTGCTTGAATAGTTGACGATATATTCATTTTGTTGAGTAAGGTTTTTTTTTCGGAGAAGCCTGCGTTTTAATGAATTTTTATTGTTATTAAATATTTTCTCATTGATATTTATAGCGACAAAACCTTGTTTATTCCTATTTCTTAAATAAGGTTTTTTCCTTATATGTAAATATCAATTTGTTGTTTCCCAGACGTTTAATCAAGAATATTTTACATCCCAAAGTTCTTTCTATATTCTGTTGGAATTTTTCTTGAATCCTTGAAGTAAAGGCTGAAATTATAAAAGTATTCAAATACATTATGTTTTTTTTCCGATATCAGAAAATGGTGTAGTGAGAGGGGGGAGGCTTTAGTTTTATTTAAACAATAAAATTTCGTAAAAAAAAAATTCGGTGGTAAATTCACTTCGTGAATCCTGCAGGGGATAGTTTTTCTTCAAGTAAAACTACTATTCAGGTTTCAAAAATGTTTATGTGTTTATTAACAAATTTTTATAAACAAGTTTTTTGGTATATCCGCAGATAAGAAGGAAGATTTTTAATGAAAATGTATCTGATTTTCCATTCTTCAAACATTTTCATAAACGATTTTCCTAATCAATTTCTCATAATTTTTTCGCGATTATAGAAAAATCATTATAAGAAATAATTATAAGAAAAACATTGTGAGAGAATCAGCATAGAAATAAAGAATGTTATAATTAAAAAATAAATTATGCAAAAAATAGAGAAAGTACAAAGGAATGACTTATTTATTTATTTAACGTCGGATTTCGACAAATTTGAAGGAATTTCC
>JAABKJ010001087.1:0-31673 GCA_011634705.1 Andricus grossulariae
CTCGGGGCGGGTTGTCTGACGAGAGGCCAGGCGACTCCAAACGGAAACCCCTCTCAACCCAGCGGATCGTTCTCTCAATTGGGAAAATTCAACGAATTTGGTTTAAATGCGACGGTAGAGTTAGATAATTCTTCTTTTTCAAAAGACATGGTGATTTTCTTAATTGATACTGGTGCTGTTGTCAATTTGCTTAAAGAGAATGTGGTGAGTCCTACAATTTGGATAAACAAAAAGCGAATAGTGCATTTGGTTGGAATAGGTCCAAAAATGATTTCTACCATCGGTCAGATCAGATTGATCATAAAGGGTCTCGAAGCTTCTTTCCATATTGTATCAGAAGCATTTCCCATTCCACAAGAAGGAATCCTTGGTATTCCTTTCCTCCGAAAACACAACGCCATTGTTAATTTAGAAAATGACTCTCTTCAAATAGGAGATATTGATTTTCCGTTTGCTTTCCATAAGACAATCAGTTTACCTGCAAGAGCAAAGAAATTAGTAACAATTAGATTGAAAGATAGTAAATTAAAACAAGGTTATATATGTAGAATTCAGTGTGGTCCTGGAATTTTCGCTGGTGAGTCTTTGGTTTTTAATGAAGACGGAACTGCTAAAATCTTCTTTATAAATTCCAATAATCAGCAAGTAAACTTAACAATCTCACGAGTTGAGCTTGAAGAGTATTCAGACATTGACTTTGAGGATCTTAAGCTTTCTGCTGATGAAAGAAATCAGGCTTCTAGATCTGCTGACATTTTGATAATCATAAATTTCTCTGATTTAAATGATCAAGAGAAAGAAAGTCTTTCCTATACTTTTTGATTATTACCAACAATTTCATCTTCCTTATGACAAATGGGGCTCAACTAATGTTGGTTTCCATGAAATTGTCACCTCTGATAATAAACCAGTAAAAATAAAAAACTATCGTCACCCACCCATTCATAAAAAACTAATTATGGAAAAAACTAAAGAATACCTCCGGGATGGAATAATTCGACCATCAGTATCCCCATATAATTCTCCTGTTTGGGTCGTTCCCAAAAAACCAGATCCTAATGGCAATAAACAATGGAGATTGGTGGTTTATTATCGCGGACTAAACGAAAAGACGGTTAGTGATTCCTACCCGTTACCGCAAAAACCAGTGATATTAGATCAATTAGGAGGGGCTAAGTATTTCTCTGTTATGGATTTAGCATCAGTTTTTCATCAAATACCCATGGATCCTGCATCCAAAGCAAAAACAGCTTTTTCCGGACCTTATGCTCATTTCGAATTCAATAGAATGCCATTTGGTCTCTAAAATGCCCCCGCTACCTTTCAAGGGGTAATGGATCAAGTTCTCACTGGTTTACAGGGAATTGATTTATTTATTTATATGGCTGACATTGTTATGTATGCCTCATCCCTTGTTGATCACAGTCAGAAATTAAAAGCACCTTTAGGCCGTTTGAAAAGATCTGGATTATCTTTGAACCCTGAAAAGTGTTATTTCTTAAAAAAAGAAATGGCATACTTGGGACATATTATCACCCAAGAAGGCATCAAACCAGATTCCCGAAAAGTAGAAGCTGTAAAGAATTTTCCTATTCCAAGAGGAAAGAAAAATGTTATACAATTTTCGGGCCTTGTAGGTTACTATAGGAGATTTATTTTGGATTTTGCCAAAGTGTCTAAGCCACTTACCCAGATTTTGAAAGATAACTCTGATTTTCGTTGGGCTTCTCTAGAACAAGAAGCTTTTGAGATCCTGTGTGATACGAGATGATATAAGATCTGTTCAAAAACTTTGTTACAGTAATCAGACTTTTCAAAACCGTTTGTATTGACGACAGACGCTTCAAATTACGCTCTTGGAGGTGTCCTCAGTCAGGGTAAAATTGGTGAGGATTTGCTAATCGTTTTTGCCTCACGGACTCTTCAAGGAGCAGAGATGAATTATTCTACAATGGAGAAGTAACTTTTTGCTATTGTCTTCTGCGTCAACTATTTCCGTCCTTACTCAAATGGTCACAAATTTGTCCTCGTTACTGACGATAGGCCCTTAGTTTGGTTGCATAGCATTAAGGATCCTGTCTCTAGGTTGGCTAGATGGCGAATCAAGCTGAGTGAATATGATTACCTGATTGTGTATAAGCCTGGAAAAGTGAATTCAAACGCTGATGCTTTGTCGAGAACTCTGGTGAATGCAAAGCTGATAGCGGTTGTGGAACTTCCAGCTTCTGATTCCGACACTGACCCAGAAGAGTTAATGGAGCGAGTGTTTGCTTGTTTTGAGGCTTTAGATGTCAGAGCAGTGGAAAATAACGTTATTGGGATTGAGGTGGTTAGTGAAATGAATAATCTAGACTCAATCTTTCAGAATTATCAAATCGCTACTCAGGATCAGAGTACCGAGGCACAATGACTCGCGACTTCTGTTGGGTGTAGTCTATGAGGGACCCCGTTATCGGTCTTCGCCAATGCACCACAGCATTTTCGTCCAGATTCGTGTGGATGGAAACGCGCTAACCCTGGTAGTTTAGGTGGTCTTTGAAAAAATAAGGATTCCAAACCGGAGTCGAGAGATTCAACTCTGATTGATGACAGCCTTATGGCTTCACCTGATGGAGACCTTAACGAACCAGTTAGGATACCTTCATCGGCTCAAAATGGTTTAGCTCAAGTACCCAAAACGCAAAAGCCCTTAATGCCCAGGTCGTCATCGGCTCTGAATGAGTTGTGAGTGCGGCGTTGGAATAAATTCTCCTGTCCTAAAGACGCAGAATAAATTGTGCACTTTGCAGGAGATGGAAGACAAACACAAGGGTGAGAACAGTGTTCCTGTTCTTGAAAAGACTCCTGCATTGGTCGTCTCGGATGCGTGTATATTCAGTGAGGACAAAATATATATGGGTAGAGTCCATATTGCTAATTTTTTCTCAGCTGATAGTTCGATGATGTCTGAAACTAATCAAGAATTAGTGAGTCATAATCTCTTCAAGGTTGGAGATTTTTTGGGAAGTAATCCTAAACTAGGTGAAGTAGTAGTCTTCACCCGGAACAATAGGTGCAATCCCATATCTAGTGCAATTATTGCATTACAAAATGCAACGAAGACTCTTAACCCCTTCACTGTGCAGACCGAAAATCGCAAAGTGGCCCAAAATGTGTGGGACATTCTAATGGATGGATTTAATTGAAAATTTGTAATAAGAGGTTATTTGGGTCGCTGAATACGAATTCGAGGTCAAAATTTAAAATTTTGAAAATAGTGGCCCAGTATTTTTCCAATATGGCGAACCAAAATTTTGAAAAAATTAACGAATGCACCATATTGGAGCAGCCATCTTGAATTTTTCATTTCCGACCTCAAATTCGTATTCAGCGACCTAAATAACCCCCTAGTACCAATTTTCATCCAAATCCGCCAACTCATTGGATATTTCAAAAATTTTGTTCGCCATATTGGGTCGCCATATTGGTATTTTCAAAATTTCTAATTTCGACCTCGAATTCGTATTCAGCGACCCAAATAACCTCTTAGTAACAATTTTCAACGAAATCCGTCAAATCATCAGGAACTTTCCTTCATGACGTGTATACACGTCATCCACAGTGAAGGGGTTAATTCAATTATAGTAATTTTCTATAGATAAAAGAACTCAATTCAAAATCAATTCTAGCAATTCAAATAGAATTTTACAGAAATACAAATTAAACTCCAGTAAGCTAAAATTGGTCTCCATAGTGAATTCAAATTAACCGCCAATAGGGTAAATTGTCGACCACCGGGGTAAATATGGATCAAGGTATTTCGCCCTGGAAATTTTTTATTTTTTTAATAGTATATCACTGTATATTCCAAGAATATTTCTTATAAGATTTACAGAAAGTCTCATTACAAAATAATAAAAATTCACTAAAAATATAGAGCCCAAAAGTGGATCCATGTTTACCCCAGATGATCCATAATTACCCCGGTTTACCTTATTCCATTAAATTAAAATGTATCTCCCGACATTCCTGAAAAGATATCTACATTTCTCATTGTAAATCCGCAAATATATATTACAAAAAATTTACGTTTCCCGATTTCGAGAAAATATTTTCGATAATACGAAACGATTTGAAATTTTCGAAAATTTTAGAACTCAACACAGGATAGTCATAGTTTTTCCGTATTTTTGCTTCAATAGAACCAGGTCGTCCTCTGATATCCAACCCAATCCCGCCACCATCCTATGTCCCTTTCCCCTTTCGCATAGCACACGGTCCTCTTCACACGCTCTTCCACTTATATTACCCCCTTTGCCTCGTGCCACCCCCGATAAATTCAGGGGTTGGATATGGTGGACGGGGTCGTCTACTTACTACTATACCCTGGACTGCACTCGGTTTCATAGGATGTTCCCGGGAAATGGTCCATCCCCCGACACCTATACCTTCGTCTTTATTTCCGCTGACCGTATGCTGTCTCTCTCACCCCTTACCCCTTTCCCCTCAACCCTCAATGGTTGGCGCAGACAAAGCGGATAGTAATCCCCATTTACCAAAACGTGCATTACGCTGGCTCCGAATTTCGAGTGCCAGAGTGAAATTTTTTTCGGGTGTGGTCAGCCTGAAAGGGTTGGATCAAAGGGGGAAAAGTTAATGAAAAACGGGAGCCGAACTTTTCGGGATTAATTGGAAAATATTATTTCTATAGAAAATTACATAACAGAACAGGATTCTAGAGAGAGAATATTTTTTTCAATCTTTGTGTGATCTATGACATATGATGACTTTGCGAAGCTCTTCACCTGGGGTGATTGCTAGAGAGATTGATCCGCGAGTTGTGTCAGAGCGGTGACGAGGAACGACGGGAATTCTAGATTGATCTAAAATTGTTACTTCCTCCTTTATACCTCCAGAATTTATAAACAATTTTGACTTATACCACATGCATTATATTATTTTTTCTGGGCATTTTCAGGATGGCTTTTTCACGGCTCGCAAAAAAACTTTCACGGTCATTGAAATTAAAAAATTCGAAATCTTAAAGCTGAACATTTTTTATATCAAAATTGAACTCGAAATTAAAGCACTCAAAGTGGAGATCTTGAATTTATAACTTTTATCATTGAAGATTTGAAACAATATTACAACACTTTTCAATTAAGCAATTTTAAATTATATTTAAGTAATGAGAATAAGTCATGCAAATCTTTTTGTATATTATTTTAAACAATTTGCAGCTAGAAAAATTAAAAATTGAACGATTTAATTTTTTTTAAACGAAACATTATTTAAATTAGAAGTAAAATTATTTTATTTTTACTTCTTTTCAAATTATTAATTGTTCAAATGTTATTTATAAATCAAAATTCAACACTTTCACTCAACACTTAAAAATGTTTCAAACGGAACAAATAAAATTCTAATTTTCACAGCCAAAATTTAGCGGAACACCTCAAAAATCACGAAAAATAAAATTTCCAACATTATAAACTTATAAAATTGATGACCCAGAAAATTTCCGTATCTAAATAATTAAAAAATTATTTTTGAAATAGATAAATATTAAATAAAATATATTTTCATGAAATAAAAATAATTTATTTATTATTTAACAATAAGATTCAGAAATGTGATCATTCTTGAATTTCCTTTTGGTCGGAAATTTTAAAATGTCGGACATTTTATAATGTTGATAATTTTATTTCAGGAATTTTCTAGTATCGGGAATTTTCATATTCGGTAATATGATATATGATAAAAATTTCGAAAATTTTACTTTTTGGGATTTTTCAGTCGCCCCTAAAAATGTATACCTTTTGGTAGAAATTTCGTCTTCATTGGTTACAAATACAACTGTTTGGTGTATATTCAATTAATATTACATTTTTAATAGTAAAACGACAGTTCAATTTAAAAAATCATTAATTAATTTATATTTAAAGTTGATCAACTCAAAAATTTTGTATTGTAATTTGCATTTTATCATGGGATTTGTGATATTTCAAGTGGTTGCATACATTTTTCGTGACAATATTGTAAGTCACAGCATTTTTAAACTGCTTACTATATTATAATATATATTGTGATGAAATAAGAATTATATTTATTCATTGTTATAATTTTAGATTTCAAATTCTTCCACATTTTTATTTGCAAAAAAAAAAAATTTTATTCAAACAAATCCTGACTTGGAATAGGGATTGTTTTTGTAAATTCCATTTTTATGAATTAAAATTAAAATTATTTTCCAAAATTCTTCCTCTATGTCAAATATTCTGTTTCAACAAAGCAAAATAACATACATTTTTAACCAATTACATGAATTTTCAACCGTGGAGATTAATTTTCTACAGACAAGACAAATGTGTAACAAATTACATCAATTAACAAGCAAAGAGTTGAATTTTGAATCTAAAAAAGATAAATTATTAATCAAGAATTTTAGAATTTTCATGAAAATTAGAATAGAAAAATATCATTTTTATGAAAAAAAATGTCAATAAAAAAAATAAATTGAATTTTTTCCCAAGTTGTCGAATTTTCAACACAAAAAGGCGTATCTCCTACAACAAAATTAAATTTCCATTGAACAATGGAATCTTCAGCCAAATAGTTAAATTTTTAGTAAAAGAACAATAATTTTTAACAAAAAACACTAACTTTCATCAAAGTACTTCAATTTTCAACCAAAGAGATGAATTTTCCAATACAATTATGAGAGAATTTTTAAGAAACCTAAGAAGATGAATTTTCTTTTCAAAAAGTTGAATTTGACAATCAAAAAAAGGGAAACTTGCAACAAGAGTTACATTTTCAGCCAAGAAAGATTTGTCAGTAAAAAAATACAATAAATTTCTTCCAAAATTATAATTTTTCAAGCCAAAAAGACGATATTTCTACATAACCGTTAAATTTTCAAACAAATAAAATTAATTTAAAAAAAAACACACACATTTTTCAAGATCAATTAATAACAAAAAATAGAATATTTGCGTTTTCATAAAAAAAATAATTTTCAATAAAAAAACATTTTCAACCAAGAAAGATTTTTCAGTCAAAAAATACAATAAATTTCTTCCAAAATGGTGAATTTTCAAGCCAAAAAGACGATATTTCCACAAAACCGTTGAATTTTCAAACAAATAATTAAATTTTCAACAACAACAAAAAATAGCTTTCTATTAAAAGAGACGCATTCTCAACAAAAAACATAAATTTTTATTTAATTTGTTGAATTTTCTACAAAAAAACGAATTCACAAAAAAACACATACGTTTTTCAAGCAAATAGTTAAATTTGGAATCTAAAATAGATCAATTAATAACCAAAAATAGAATAGTTACATTTTCATAAAAAAAAAATAATTTTCAATAAAAAAAACTTTTCAGCCAAGAAAGATTTTTCAGTCAAGAAAGACAATAAATATTATCGAAAATGGTGAATTTTAATGCAAAAAAGATGATATTTCTACAAAACAGTTGAATTTTGAAACAAATAATTAAATTTGCAACCCAAAAAGATTGATCTTCAACTAAAAGAGATGCATTCACAACAAAAAACATAAATTTTCAACTAATTTGTTGAATTTTTAACTAATTAGTTGTATTTTCAACCAAGGAGATTGATTTTCTACACAAAACATGAATTTTCAACAAATTACATCAATTTTCAACCAAATAGTTGAATTTTGAAACTAAAAAAAAAGCAATAATTGAATTTTCATTTAAAAACATAATAATTTTGAATAAAACAAAGATATTTTGACAAAACAGTTGAATTTTGTACCAAATTGTTGAATTTTTCAAGACAAACAGAGGAACTTCCTACAAAAAAGTTTAATTTTCAACCATACAGTTGAATTTTCAATAAAATAATTAAATGTTCACTTAAAAAAGTTAATTTTTAACAAAACAAAAAATCTAATTTTTATCAAAGTGCTTCAATTCTTAACTAAAGAGATGAATTTTCTACTAAAATTATGAATCTTCAACAAAAAATTAATTTTTAAGAAAGCCGTTCAACTTTCAACCAATTTGTTGAATTTTCAACCTAAAAAGATTAATTTTCAACAAAAAATGTAATAGTTTATATTCCAACCAAAAAAAGTTTCATATCAAAACAAACACAGTTAAATATAACCAAAAAAGTTTAATTTTCGACTAAAAACATCAATTCAGTCCGAAAAAGTGAATTTTCAACAAAACAGTTAATTTTGAACCTAAAAGAACAAAGTAATTAAATTTTGAACCAAATAATATTATTTTCAACCAGAAAAAAATGAATTATTAAACTGATGCTTAATTGTTTTTCAACTTTTTAACTGAAAAAAATGAAATTTTAATTTGAATTTCTAATTAAGTTTGAATTTAAGTAGAAAAACGAAAAAAAGGGGGAAAGAATGTGAACTCTGCAATGGATAGGAATTTTGATCAAAGAATAAGAGTTTAAATAAGTATTGAATTTCATTTTTAAAACTCTTAAAATATTAGGTTAAAAAACTGGAAATTTTGCTTAGAAAATAATATCCGACAAACAGCTGTTTAAAAAGATTATTTATATTGATATATTGAATAACAATTTTAAATTTGTTTTCAGTGTTCTTACTTATAAGTAAGAAATAGTTTTGACCACCCCTTTTCCCCATATAAGACAAAATATAACAATTGTTGACCCCCCCCCTCCGAAAAAATAATTTACATAATTTATGCACAAATCCCTAGCCCTTCACCTTTCCATTTCGATTTTTATTTCATTTGTTCGAATCTGATGTTCCTAAAATTCCACATCCTCGAGGACTTTTTGTAGATGACTGTTTTCGAAGCTGTTTTCAGATATCTAATCTCTTTCTTCCTTTAGAGATGTAACAGATATGCTTAGAAATTGTCCAATGACGTGCAGTTGCTTAGATAAAACAGCTGAAATAGGGAGGAACCCTTTAAAAAAATATCTGCTCTTCTCATGGGAATTGGGGGCAGGAACTATGACATAAGCTATGGGAAAATGGTCGTTTTTCAGGAGTCAGATGGTTTCCTATAGGAAAATGGTAAATCGGTAATCTAAAATCTTTTTTGGGGTTGCGATGGGTTCTCGTAAATTGTAGCAGATCTTTAGGAAAAGAATAAATTAGCATTTGACAGGAATGGGTAAAAAATGGTTTCTTATGTTGAGGGTTAGATAAAATCAATAGGAGCCCTCAACATACTACTTTTCCCACCATTGAAACAGTAGTGAAAAAAAACTTTCCTCTAAATGTAAATCAGTCAAAAATGTGACAATAAATTAAATAATGTATTCAGGTATTCTACTGATCAATCAGTGTAAAAAAGGAATATTATAATTATTAAACTTCTATTTTATTTACTAGCATTCATTTTTTAGAAAATTATTAGCAAAAACTTAGAATATCTGAATTTATTATTAAGGGTTTATTTGAAAAAAAATTATTATAAGCTTTGAAGATTTTAAAATATGGCAAAAAAGAATCTGGATGATTTTAAGACAACTTCTTTAAATTTTGCAGGATTAAACCATTTTTAAGGAAAATATGGAATTATTTCAAAAGATATTTCGAAGTTTTGAAAAGATTAAAAAATAATTAAAAATTTGAAAACCTTTCAAATTTTTTTAAAGAAAATGTAGATTTTTGCAGATTTTGAAATAAATGTTTGAAAGGATTTAAAATAATACCATTTTTTCTTAACATTTCTGAAAAATGTTAAATGATTTTTATTGTACAAAATTTATTTTACGATAGTATTCAAAAAGATTTCATAACATTCCAAAAGATTTTAAGGAAATTTGTATTTAGCCGAATTTTTTCAAAATGTTTAGATAAACTCGTATCATTTTAAAGGATATTTAGAAGATTTGATAAAAAATAATTTTAAATTTGATCAGATTTTTATAAACTTAAAATCAAATAAAGATTCTAAAGATTTACATGGTTTTAAGATAATAAAAAAAATCTTAAGATTCCTGGGAACATTCAATTTGCTTTGTTATTTAAAAAACTAATTTTGATAAAATATTTTTAAAAGATTCTGCAACATTACAAAAGATTTCCACAACTATTGTCAAAAACAAATCCGCAAGATTTTAGGACAATTTTAGAAATAATTCGAGTCAGTTTAAAAAATATTTAGCCTTCAAAAGTGCAAAATATATTTTAAACTGACTGAAATTTTTCCTTATATCTTGTAAAATTCTGTAAACAAAGATTTATAAGAAATTTTCTAGATACTTTTTCCACGTATCAGAAATCTTCAAAAATGTTTTTGAATTTTCTCGAAAAACCTAGGAAAATTATATGTATATAACCTTGAACCAAATTAAAAAAATTAAATTAAAATTATAATATGGCTAAATTTTGTTTCTTTCTTGACGAAAAATTCTTTTTTTGTTGAAAATTAAACCATTTTTTTGTTTGGAAATTCGTCTTTTTGGTTTGAAAATTCATCTCTTTTAGAGGAACTTTCATCTTCTTGTATTAAAATTGCAACTGTTTTATTTGAAATTAAAATACTTTTTTTGGTTAAGGATTCAACTATTTTGTTCAAATTTCGTCTTTTTAGATGAATTCAACTCTTTTTGATATCAAATTAAAATATTTTCTATTTTAAATAACTATTATTATAGTTTTCTTCCAGAATTCATTTTGTTTGGATTTAAATATCAACCATTACATTTTTCGTTCATAATTTAAGCTTTTTTTTAATTAAACAAATTTGATGAAGATTAACTTTTTTGTTGAAATTTTTATTTGACGTGTCTGAAATTTTCAAAAATCTTTTTGAATATTTTCAAGAATCTTAGGAAAATTATATTTATATAACCATAAAAACAAATCAACATAAAAAATTAATAGTTATAGGTAAAAAAAATAGTTATAGTTCAAAAATTGCAAATCTTGTTTTCGGTTAAAAAAAGCGCTAAAGAAATCTAATCATTTTCTATTAAAAAAAAAAACTATTTCCAGTGTAAAACATTAATATAAAACATGTATAATATTTTCAAATTTTTTTTAGACAATTTCATAGTTTTCATTTGACCACACAAGAGTATGAAAAAGCATAAAAAAAAAGTATTTTCAACAAAAATAAATAGATTTTAATCCAATGATTTCTGTTTAAAATAATAAAATTTATAAGCTTGAACGATTTCGGATTGTGTTACTGTTTTTTGTCGGAAATTGAAATTTTTATTAACAAATCATTAGATTTAATAAAACAAATTGTAAACAACTTTAGGTTACGTTGGCGTTTTACATCAAAATACGGTATTTTTAATCAAAATGATTAGATTTCAAAGAATATTTACAATTTTTCAACAACTTTAGGTTATGTTGGAGTGTTTCACCTAAAATTAAAAAAAAATCAGGATATTTCAAATAGATTATTATTTGTAGAACAATTTTAGGTTACGTTGTGGTTTTGCATCGAAAATTGGTATTTTGAAAAAGAAATAATTACACGTTGAAGAAGATCTAGAATTTTTTAACAATTTTTTATTATGTTAGTGCTTTTTGTCAAAAATTGGTATTTTTATTCAAAAAACTAGATTCTAAAGAAAAAACAAACTTTTTAAACAATTTTAGGTTATGTCAACATTTCTCACTGAAAATCGGTCATTTTAATTTTTTTTGTTATGTCATGTTAGTGTTTTTCGTTCTAAATTGTTATTATTAATAAAAAACATTAGATTTCAAAGAATATTTACAATAATTCAACAATAATAAAGTATGTTACCGTTTTTCAACAAATATACATATTATTTCAAACAAAAATGATTTAATTAAAAAAATGTAACTTTTTTTTCGTCGGAAATTTGTATTTTTAATAAAAAAACTAGATTTAAAAAAATCACCTAATTTTTGAACAATTTTAGGTTATGTTCGAGTTTTTCACCGGAAATCGGTACATATTTCAAAGATTTACATTTTTTGAACGATTTTAATTTATGTTAGTGCTTTTCGTCGGAAATTGGTATTATTAATCAAAAAATGCAAAACTATTATATCTCAATTAATTTTAATTGTTTATTTATATTAATAATTTTAATTGTAATTGCTAAAATGCAATTACAATTCAATTTCCGTTTCTTGAAATCATCAATTGCTTCTACTAAATTGCAATTAGTAGAATACAACTTTCACTGATAGAATCAAATTTTTCTTGCTAGAAATCAATATTAACGAATTCAATGGAATTCGCTTGAATATTTACTCAAAAATATCTTAATTCACTTTAATTGATTGAATGCTGAAATATTTTAATCTAACCTCGGCGCATTCTTGTCACATTTCAGGCTAATACGAAATTTTTTCTTTCAAAAAAACTAAACTAGAAAAGTTTTGAATTAAGTCCCGAATTTGTTAAATTGTATGGAAAGAGGCCTGTAATCTCTCTAATTACCGAAAAAATTCGATAAGAATTAATTACAAATATGAACCCCGGAGTAAAATTGCTTACTTTATCAACGCTTAGCAGTTTACCGGTTTTAATTCAACTGAAAATTAATTAACAGCGTATTAATGTAGAACCCGACTTTGAAAAAATTTCGCTTCGATTCGGCAGGGTGACTATCCGGGGTAACACGTTGCACGGTTTTACAGTGCGGCTTAATGCAGTGTCGCCGTGAGGTTATTTACGATCGTCCGCCAGATTATAATATCTTATTTCGCGTCGCTGCAGAGCATCCGGTTCTCGATGCGTGGGCATTGGGCAATGCTAAATATTAAAATGCACTCTACATTTTACATGTATCGATATAACTGTGTTCAGTATTGCTTGCAATCTTCCTTACGACTAAACCCAAGTTGGATACTTTGCTTTTGTCTGCGAATAGTGAGAAATAGCCTTGAATTACCGTCTTGTTTACGGTTTTTACAACTAATGTAATATCAAGATGATTGCAATAATATAAAGTTAATGTTGAGGCCAAGTGGAGTTCAGTTTTTATCGCATTGTACACTAAATTTACACCACCGATTAACATTGTGCGTCCATTTACGAAAATCGGGTTAAAAGAAGACTTATCTTAAAAAGTGACTAACTCTGTGAAAAATTAAGTTAGAAAGATTTTGTAACAATCGTAAAAGAGCCTATTTAATTCTGCGTCGATTTAACATTATTTGAAGTAATTTCGGTTAATAGGAACCGAAATAGCACGAGAGAAAGACAAGTGGCAGACGAGTAGTCTTTTGTTAACGCATGGGAAATATGAGGCGCAGGACTGCTCGACTGCCGCTCGACTGACAGATTTTCCTCTTAGGCACGCTTCCACATTTTTTATGATAACTCGAGAACCAATGAAAGTTTGTCCAGTTTATTGGTCTCATTTGAAAGAAAAAGTTTTCAGCTTTAATTTAGCGAAGTTTCAATTTTTTCCATTCACTTCTCTAAACCATGCAGAAAGTGGAAGTTGGGAATAGAAAATTGATCAAAAACGGAAAATAGGTAGGTCAAGCTCAAGCTATCTCAGTCCCTATTAATCAAAATCACTTGAAATAAGGCCCAATCGACGCGCAATTAAATAGATTTTCTAACCCTTTTTTGAAAATCTTCATAACTTAATTTTTCGCAGAGTTAGTGACTTTCTAGGACAAGCCCGTTTTTAATCTGATTTTCGTAAGTGGCGCCCACAATTTTGACCGGTAGTGTAAGTCAGTCAAAATTTGACTGACTAAATTAATCAATGCTTTGGCTGAAAAATTAGTAAATTCTGCTGAAAAGACAGTCGTTTTAACAGATGAACCAGTCAATAATGCTGACTGATTCAGTCACATGAAGCAATTGATTTTTAGTTAATAGAATAGATTCACTTGTCTGATTTGTTATTTTCCGGGTTTTTCACGGTTCGCAGACATTTTTCACGGTCATTGAAATTAAAAAATTCGAACTCTTACAGCTGATTTTTTTTTCATTTGAATTAAAAAAATGCTCAAAGTGGAACCCCTTTTAAATTTGAAACTTTTAAAATTGAAGCTTAAAAATTTGTTAATTCAGAAATATTTAGTTCAAACTCTAAATAATTTACATGTATAAAATGGAAGCTTTTAAGACTTTTCAATTAAATAATTTGAAATAAAATGCAGTTAAAGAACCAAATTTAAAAGATTAAACTTTTATAAATAAAACAGAATAAATTTTTTTCTATATGAACACTTTTTAAATTAAATGTTTAATTATTTTTATTTCAAGTTGTTTTTAATTTATAATTGTTCAATTGTTATTTATACATGAAAATTCAACACTGTCACTTAAAAATTAAAAATAGAATAATTAAAATTGTAACGTTCAAACTTAAAATTAACATTAGGAAATTTTGAAGATTTAAAGCTGTTTCAAACAATTCAGTTTCAAATTGTAAAGTTTTTGATATTTGATTTTAAAGCATCAGTCAAATATTTCTAAATATTACATTTTTTTGTATAATTAAAAAATTTCAAATTGAACGGACGAAACAGTTAAAATTTAACGTTAAAATATGTAAATTGTTTAATTTTGAGGAAATTCAGAATTCTCATGTAAAATCAATTATTGTTCAATTTCTGATAATCGAACTACAGTTCAATTCTAAAGATCAATAATTAATTTACATTTACAGTCTATAAAAGTTGAAATTTTAATTAAATCTTATAAATTTGATTGAAATGTTTATTTAATTCTCATGTAAAATTATGTGAATATCAAATTTTTTAAACTTGTTTTTAATACAAAATTACTTCTTTTTTTTAATTTTTCAAAAGTCAAAACATTTTTTTATTGAAAATTCAAATCTAGAAAATTCAACTACTGAAAATTCAATATTCCGAGCAGTTTTCTTCAATTTTCAACAGCTGAAAATTAAAAAAAAGCGAATTTTATAAATAAACATTTCAATTCATACAGATTTATGTTTTAAAAAGACGATCTTTTCGTAAACGGCTCGCTATTGACAAATGATATAATAACTAAAAATGTTATTATTTCATTTTTGGTTGGAAATTCAATTTAGTTGAAAATTTATCTATTTAGGTGAAATTTCATACATTTTGTTGATTTTTTTTTGGTAGAAATATAACTATTCAATTTTGTTGTTGAGAATTCAACTTTTTTATTTAAAATTTTACTAATCGGTTGCAAATTTGCACTACTTTGTTAAACACTCTTTTTTTTTTGTTGAACATTCATCATTTTAGTTAAAAATTGATTTATTTATTTGGTTAAAAATGTAACTATATTGTTCAAAAATAGTTTTTTTTATTGAAAATTCCACTATTTAGTTGAAAATTCACGTATTTTGTTTAAAATCACCTTTATTGGTAAAAAATTAATCTTCTTGGCGGAAAATTATCATTATTCTTTTTTTGAAAATTTAACTAATTGGTTGAAAATTCTACTACTTGGTTGAAGATTCATAATTATAGATAAAAGTTCATCCCTTTGGTTGAAAATGTAACTATTTTGTTTAAAATTCTGAGGAAAATTCGTTGTTTGGTTGAAATTTAATTATAGATCAAATCAATTAATTGTTTACTGAAAATTTATTTATTCCATTCCATTTTTGGATTGGATCATTTAAAATGACTGGTTTAATCGGTGAGTCAAATTCACTGATTTGAAAAGTCACTGTTGACTGATTTTTCAGTCGTTGAATCCGAATTATTTGTATCAGTAAAAATTAACTTCGCATCAGTAACTTTTGACTGACTCAAATTTAGATTTTTCAAATTTGTTCGAAAGATGTTAAAAACACTTTCTTTTAGAAAAAAGGTAATATAATCTTTTTGAAAAGAAAAATTCGTTTTATTTTTGAAAATATGTTAATAAAGTTATTGCAATGTTTATTGGCATATTTTTAACGAGACTCTACTCATTTCGAAAATTGAGTTATACTTAATAGAGTAAAATAGTTTAAAAAATAAACAATAATTATATGCTGATCATGATAAGTGTCCCGTAAAATCTCATCTGCAATTCTTTTGATAAAAGTCCTCGGAATACATTATTCCGTGTTATATTGTTGTATTTAACGACTTGTTATATTACTTTACGGCTTGTTATGATCCTTTATGCCATATTATGCTATTTTATGGCATGTTATGTTCCTTTATGGTTTATGACG
Organism: Andricus grossulariae; assembly: GCA_011634705.1. Lineage (NCBI taxonomy): Eukaryota > Metazoa > Arthropoda > Insecta > Hymenoptera > Cynipidae > Andricus > Andricus grossulariae. Next base: position 16,087 of record JAABKJ010001087.1, read on the forward strand.
TATTATGTTATTTGATGCCATACAATGCTACTGAATGAGATGTTACTCTTTTTTATCATGCGCTTTTTTAAGCAAAAATGATATCACTATTTACAAGCTTAGGCGCGAATTGAGCCATTTTAAGCTTAAGGACGTTAAAATTTAACAATTTCAAATGAGAAGATTGAAAAATTGAAAAATGTTCAACTTCAGGCGCTCAAAATTTAATAATTTTTATTCTAAATAAAGCGCCAAAAATTGTACTATTCTTCTGTAATATAAAAAAGTGGAAAAATTCAAAGTTGTATCATTTCAAATTCAAATTTAGGAGTACAACTTCAAATTGTAAATGTTATCGGACTTAGGATGAGAAAATTTGTAATTTCATTACAATGAAAATCGTCAAATTTTGGTTATTTAATTTTTAAATAATTGAATAATTAAATATTACTCAACATTTCTTCCCTGAAATAATATTCACAGAATTTCTTATAAAATAAAAAGAAAATACTCTCCATAATGAATAAATTAAAAATAATTACACCATGTGACAGAAAAATGTTATTATTTCGAAAATATACAAAAAACACACTTATTTATCTTTAAATGACAGCTTTTATCACTTTTAATTCTATTGAATTCCTTTTAATTCCTTTAAATCTGCTCAGAATTTTTTGGAATGCCCTTCAAATTCACTGAATTTAATGGATCTTTTTTTGGATTTTCAATTAAAGTTAATTCACCTGGAATTTTTGTGAGTTTTATCACATTTTGATTCACTCCCAGTTTTCTGAATTCAAAGGAATTTTTTTGGATTTTAAAAATTTGGTTGCATTAACTTGAATCATTTTTCATTTACCCTGAATTTTTTTCTATTCATCTTGGTTGCGTATAAATTTCCTTGAATTTTCTTGAATTTCCTTGAATTTTTCTAAATTTACTCCAGCTTTACTGAAATTATTTAAACATTTTTGATTTTTTGTAATTCATTTGAATTCATTAGGAATTCACCCCGAATTCTGATAAATTTATTCCGAATACTTGTTAATTCTTTGGAATTCTTTGGCATTCATTTAAATTCTTGTAAATTCACTCAAGTCTACTCAATTCAGTGGATTTTATTTAGTTTCTTTTAATGCAATTTGAAGTTTTTCTAAATCACTTTGAATCAATTTATTTATCACCTTAAATTTTGATCAATTTCATCGAATTCTTCTCATTTCCCTTATATTCCTCTGAATTCACTTGAATTTTATTTTATTCATTAATTTAAAAAAATTTCAATACATTTAAATTCTGTTGAATTTGCCCTGAATTCCATTTTACTTAATTTAATGGAAATTTTTTAATTTTTGAAATTTCGTACAATTCACTCAAATTCTTAGGAAATTCATCAAAATCTTCTGAATTCTTCTAAATTCACTCCCATTTTACTTAAAACAATGGAATTTTTCAAATTTTTTCAACTCATTTGAATTCTATTGAATTTTACATGAATTCAATTGAATTTTACTTGAACTGTTTTGAATTTTATTTGAATTGTTTTGAATTCACTTTAAATTCTTATGCATTTATCTTGACTTTGTTTAAATTCACATGAAATTCTTATAAATTTCATTAAATTCTTCTTATTTTATTTATATTCCTCTAAATTTACTCGAATTTTATTTTATTCATTAATTTAAAAAAAATTTAATAAATTTCAATTATGTTGAATTTGCCCTGAATTCGATTTTACTCAATTTAATGGAAATTTTTTAATTTTTGAAATTTCGTTCAATTCACTGAAATTCTTAGGAAATTCATCAAAATCTTCTGAGTTCCCTTGAATTCTTCTAAATTCACTCCCATTTTACTTAAAACAATGACATTTTTCAAATTTTTTCAATTCATTTGAATTCTATTGAATTTTACTTGAACTGTTTTGAATTTTATTTGAATTGTTTTGAATTCACTTTAAATTCTTATGGATTTATCTTGATTTTGTTTAAATTTACCTGGAATTCTTATAAATTTCATCAAATTCATTTAGATTAAAACAAAAATTTGTTAAATTAATAATGCACAATAGTAACTTTTATTCAATTTTAGTCACAAAATACATTTTAAAGTACTATAGGAATCTTTAAACAATAAAAAGCTTTATTTCAAAATTCCAAAGTTTTTTTTAACCTGCATAAGTATTTTGAATGTATTCATTATAGGGAATATTCTCTTTATATTGTACAAGAAATGTAAAAGAAATGCACAATATTTCAGGGAAAAAATATTTAGGGTCAATTTCGGACCAATAATTGTAATAAAATTACACAATTTCTTATTCTAAGTCCGATAATATCTTCAAACATTTTTTTTTGTTTCATAAAATCTCCCTAATGAATAAGAAATATTTTCTAGGGGTAAAAACATTTTAAAGCCTTTAATTGGTATTTTTCATCAATCAAAATAGAAGAAAATTCATTTTCCGACCTATAACGGCCCAACGGAATCTTTAAATAATTATTTAAAAATAAAATAAAATTGATGGTATTCAATAAAATTATATAAAATAAATTAGGGTAATGGGTACAGTGATCGGCCACCTTTGGCAATGATTGGCCACTTCAAAATGATCATACATTAAGCAATATTGACAATTAAAACTTAGAATAAATAGCTTAGAAAACGTTAAGAACAATCTTGCACTGTTAATTAATAGTTTTATTTGTGAATATTTCTAAATTACGTATATTTAAAGCAAATGGCCAATCATTGGAAGGATGGCCAACCATTTTACTCATCACCCTATCTAATTTCGTCTATTCCACAAATCGCAGCATCCGTTCAAAAGTTGCTCTTTTTCGTGAATCTCGTAGCAAAATGAGACGCTCTCCGTAAAGTTCGTGTCTAAAAGCGATCTCAGCGCCCTCTCTTGAGCATTCCCCCATCCTGGTTATTCCCCTGGGGCAGCAATCCCCACTGTTCAGAATTTGTGCCTTTTCTCTAGTTTTCTCCTTCTACTTGGATTCTCTCTCTGTTGAGGGATTCTGGACTCCCCACCCGCGCCCCAGTCCCCACCCGCGACCGAGGAGTCGAATACATATTTTACAGACATTCATGATGGCCGCCAAGCATCTGTGTGAACCTGTCTGGCCTGGTCGGCTCGGGCAGGCTCGTCCCTTTCGGAACCGCGTCAGTCCCAAGCGGACCCAGCCGATAGGCCCCTCGACTCTTCCCGAAGCCACTTCGGTCATCTTCGGTGGGCCCAGACTCTTGCGGTCTCCCCGATGGAAGCTTTGATTCTGAGGATCGGTTGGATGGGCTCATTGGCGTAATGTTGATTTTTATGAACTGCGAAAGGAGTGCTTGGCAGTTTCGGGCTTTTCTTTGTGGGAGTTTTAAACTTCAAAGTTATTGGTTGTCTTATACTGGTTTTCTTGTTGGGCAATATTAAGATGCAGTTTTCGATTGTCTAATTTCAGTAATTTGGCTTTTTTGTTTTATGGAGAGGTCTCGAAGGAGTATTATCTATTTTAAAGGTGCTCAATGTAATTCTTTTTTTTTTGGGAATTCTAAAACTCTAATGATGAAATATCCTTATGTAGACAATAATTTATGATTTGCTTAAATTATTTAGTCAGGATCAGGTAAATTTTACGATCTGTTACATAGGGGGAGGGGGTAAATCGATACGGTTAGTTAATATTTTTAAATGAAATTTATGTATCCAAAATAGTATATAACGTCAAAGTTTTGTAGTTTTATAATAAAAGATTGTAATAATTTTTATGGTTGATTTTGAACCAATCTATTTAGATTATTACATTTTCCAAATAGAAAAAGAAACAACCCAAGAATTTTAATGTATTTCTAACGTTGCTAATATTTAATTCATTCTTCTTTCAAAAATTTTAAATAAATAGATTTCTTTCAAGAAATTGTAATAATGTTATAAAGACTTCATATCGGTGTAATTCGATTAGTATTTTGATTTTTTCCATCATTCTATAAAAAAATATCCACAAAAACAACGTTCTTTTTACAATTGTTTAAATTAATACTACTCGAAAATTCATTAAACATTTGTTAAGTTTCTCGAGTTAGGGTTAGATATTTAAAAAAAGATTTCAAGGGATTTCAGAGGATTTCCGAGGATTTCAGTAATTTCAAAGAATTTTAAAGGCTCTCGAAAAGGTATTTTAATCAATTTTCCAGGGCCATACAAATTGAAGGATTTCAAATGTTTGAAGAGATTTTCAAATATTCCAAGAAATTTCAAAAGTTTCAAAAAGTTGAACAGATTTCAAAGAATTTAAAAGATTTTAGTTTTTTTTTTTAAAGATTCGAAGACATTTTCAGGAGTTTTAAACCATTTCTAACAGAATTTCAAAAGATTTCAAAGAATTCGGAATATTTTAGGGTATTTTAATTTAAAGGATTCCACGGAAGTTTCAAGAAATTAAAAAAATTTCAAGGAATTTCAAGGAATACATCAGACTTCATTTAACTTCACGGGATTTAAAGAGATTATCAAATATTTCAAGATATTCCCTATGATTTTACAAAATTTTTAAGATTTTAAAGAATTTTAAAGACTGTATGATATTTGGAAAAATTCCAAAGAATTTCAGAATATTTCTTAAAATTCCTAAATATTTTAAAGAATTCTTAAGGATTTTCAACGGATTTCACGAGATTTTATTAGATTTTATAATATTTTAATGAAAATTTCAAAGAATTGAGGAATTCAAGAATTTCAAGAGATTAAATTTTTTTTAAAGATTTGAAGGAATTTAAAAAGATTTCAAGGCATTTTCAAAGGATTGGGAAAGCACCAGATTTGAAAAGATTTTCCAGTATCTCAAGGTATTTCCAAAGATTTTACAAAATTGGAAAGATTTCAAAGAATTTGAAGGACTACAGGATATTTGAAATGACTTCAAGGAATTTCCGAGATTTATCAATATTTTAAAGGATTTTCAAGGGATTTCACGAAATTTTATCAGATATCCGAGGATTTCAGTAATTTAAACGGATTTTAAAGAATCTTAAAAAGGTATTTTAATGATTATTCCAGGATTTCAAAGGATTTATTCACAAGAATAGGAGGATTTCTATGATTTCAAGAGATTTTCAAACATTCCAAGGAATTTTAATAGATTTCAAAAAGTTGAAGAGATGTCAAAGAATTTTAAAGACTTAGACTTAGGGTATTTTAAAATATTCCAAGGAATTTTCAGGAGCTTTAAAAAATGACAAGAGATTTCAAAAGATTTCAAATGATTCGGAATATTTTAGGATATTTTCAAGGATTCCAAGGAAGTTTCAAGGGTTGAAAACAATTTCAAGGAATTTCAAGGAATATCATCAGATTTCAATTAACTTCACGAAATTTAAAGAGATTAAAAAATATTTTAAGGTATTGCCAAAGATTTTTAAAACATTGAAAGATTATAAAGAATTTTAAAGGCTGTAGGATATTTGAAAACATTACAAGGAATTTCACAAGATTTCCAAAATTTCATGAGATTTTATCAGATTTCCGAGGATTCCAGTAATTTTAAAGAATTTTAAAGGCTCTGAAAAATAAATTTTAATTAATTTTCCAGGGTCTCAGAAGATTTGATAAAACTTAATATTCCAAGGGATTTCAAGAAATATCACCAGATTCTATGAAATTTTACGGGACTTCATTAGATTTTATAATATTTGAATGAAATTTCAAAGAATTTTTTTCAAAGGATTGAGGGGTTTGAAGAGATTTTCAAATATTCCAAGAAATTTCAGTAGAGTTCATGAATTTAAAGAGATTTCAAAGAATTTTTCAAGATTTTAGGGTATTTTAAAACATTCCAAGAAATTGTTATGAGCTTAAAAAAATTGCAAAGGATTTCAAAGTATCGGAAATATTTTAGCGTATTTTTAAGGACTCCAAGGAAGTTTCAAGAGATTAAAAAAATTTCAAGAAATAGAAATTCAGGACATTTGAAGGGATTTAATAATATTTTAATAAAATTTCGAAGAATTTATTTACAAGAATTAAGGGATTGCAAAGATTTAAAGAGATTTTCAACTATTTCAGGGCAAATCCAAAGATTTTAACGAATGTAAAACGTTTTAGGTTATTTAAATTACTATAACCCACAAAATCATTCATCATCAGAATTTTCTAAATTGCTGTTAAGAAAAAAAAAAATATATATATATATATATAATATCGTGTTATATTACATTTTATTATCGTACGTATTTCAAATCCTATTATATTTTTTAAATGAAAATTACTAATAATAAAGAGAAGATGAATAATATTGTCGAAATTAAAATGAAGACATTGTTGAACAGTAAATCTGCGATCAACACATGTTGGATAGGAATAATAAAATCCAAAAAGTACAAAAAATTCGAATGTAAAATGGGTGATGGGCTATGAAAGTCATTTTATGAATGTTATGCTGCATAAAATCAACTTTACAACAATTTGCACTTTAGAGCATTTCGATGTTGTATCTTCTAATGTATGTAAATCAGTGAAATTTCTCACCTTAATGGTACATTAAATTAACGATGCAACGAAAGTATCTAACCATGGCCTAGGCTAGGTTTTAAGTATAATTTTACAGTTCATTCTCAGGAAGCGAATTAGTAAATATAGAAAATAAATCTTCTGATTTTAATTACAACTTTATCAATTTAAAGCTTACATAAATTTATGCTTAATTATGGCGAAATTTCACAAATTTTAAGTGCATTCTCGATAATAGATAAGAATATCAACAGCAAAGAAAAGTGATGAATTTTATTTAAAAAATTAAAATATAGTATTGGAATACCAAACTTTTAGGTATAATTTTTGTTGGTTGTTAGACCATTCAAAATTTTCTCTTTTCAAGTGAGTCCACGATAGAATAAAAAAAATTATTTTTGGCTGACTTTGTTTGAAAAATTATTGATAAACTAGTCTCGTCAATCTCAGTTAAAATAAAAAAAAAATTGTAACTATTTTAATCTGAAAACTCAAATTAATTCGAATTTAATATAGCTTAAAAATAAAAATAGTGTTATTAGTAATTTTTTAATTTTAATAATAATTTATAATAATTATAAATTAGTAATCCAGGGTAATCCACTTTTAATCCAGATAATTGAAAGTAATTTAGGTAATTGAAGCAATTAACTTGTAATCCAAAGTAATCCAGGTCATTCGGAGTAATTTAGATATAGGTAATCCAAATAGTTCTCAACAATGTTGTTGATTTTTTGGTTTGAAAATTAATTTTCTCAACTGAAAATTTACGTATTCCAGTTTTGGTTCAAAATTGATCTTTTTTAATTGAAAATTCATGTATTTTTTTAAAGATTCGTGTTTTTCAGTGGAAAAATTTTCTTTGTTAAAAATTCATGTTTTTGTTTAAAAATTAAACTATTTGGTGGAAAATTATTCTACTTTATATCAAAACTATATTGTTGAAAATTCATTTTTTTGGGGGGGAGTTTAAGCCCAACTTTTTTAACTGAAATTTTAACTATACCATTTCTAGTTGAAAATTTATCTTTTTTAGTTGAAAATTCTAGTATTTAGTTGAGAGTTGAAGTACATTGTTAAAAATTTATTTTTCTGCTTGAAGATTAATTTTTTTAACTGAAAATGTAACTATTGCATTTTTAATTCAAAATTTATCTTTTTACACTAAAAATTCTACTACTTGGTTGAAAATTGAATATAATATTTAAAAAAATTTGAATATAACATACAACTACATTGTTAAAAATTCATTTTCCTGGTTCAAGATTAATTTTTTTAACGGAAAATTTAATTTGTCTCAGTTAAAAATTTATGCATTTTGTTGAAATTTCATTTTTTTTTTTTTTAGTAGAAAATTATGATTCTTGCTTCCAAATTAATTTTTTGTTGTTGTTGAAAACTGAACTATTCTGTTGAAAATTTAACTATTTGTTATTAAATTAATGTATTTTGGTAAAAATTCGTCTTTTTTGGCAGAAAATTGATTCTTGCTTAAAATAAACTCATCTTTTTGGTTGAAAAATCGTTCTTTTTTTATTGAAAACTAATTGATTTAACTGAAAATTCAATTATTCTATTTTTAGTTGAAAATGTACCTTTGTTATTTGAAAATTCATCTCGTTGGTAGGAAATTTAACTTTTTTAATGAACATTCGTTATTTGGTTAAATATTAATGTTTTCAACTGGAAATTTAACTATTTTATTTTTGGTACTATTTTCTTCAAAATTCAAATATTTGGTTGAAAATACGTTTTTTTATACAATTAATTGAAAAGTTAACTCTTTTGTTGAAAATTCGTCTTTTTGATTGAATTCAACTATTTTTTATTTAAAAATAAAAGTGAAATATCAGCTATTAAATGTTTCGTTAAGATATCACCTTTTTTGGTTAAAATTTAATTGAATTTGTAGAAAATTGAACAATTTGGTTAAAAAGTAATTTTTTTCGTTGAAGATTTATCATTATAGTTGAAAAATCATCTCTTTGGTTGGAAATTTAACTACTTTTTGAAAAATTGGTGTTTTTTTGGTTTTTGTTAACTGAAAATTTAAGTATTACATTTGAAAATTCATCATTTTAGTTGAACATTCATCTCTTTGGTTGAAAATTTAACTCTTTTATTTGTGGTGAAAAACTTATATCTTCAAGTTGAAAATTCAACTTTATGTAGAAAATGATGTGGAAAATTCAATAATTTTATTAAAAAGTAATAATTTTTTTAATTCGCGTGAGTCTACTTTATGCAAAGTAATCCACTCTCTAAATTTGAAATAGTGAGATGTTACTAATTTTCAGTGAAAATCCTTATTGACATCAATCAGTGGCCCATTTCTAGCTATTTGAATCAGTGAGATTGCATTGTGAATCAGCAAATATTTTTACTGGTTTGATTCAGTGACCCATTTCTTACTTATTCGAATTTACAGAGCATCACAATTTTATGAAATCCAGAGTGATTCTTTTTATAGAGGTAATCCAGATGAGTCCGAAACAATCCGTGATAATCCACCTCCGCTGGACCGCATTTTTACGAATTGTGCCTAGACAAATATTTAAATTCTAATTTCTATAATTTACCACCAGTCTTTACTCTTAAAAAAAAATGATATACTTGCACGACACCTTGCGCAATAATATTGACATTCCCACTGCAATTTCGACTTCGTAAATTGCAAACCACTAAAACCTGCACCTGTTACACTTTATAGGTTCCAAATAAAGGATCGATATGACACCAATTTTCTTGGAGAATTGCAATAAAGAGACAGTGGAATAGAATCATAAAATGTTTACAATCCACCGACAGTATTGGTTTCCACATTTCCATGTTGGGCTATTGATTGATAAATATTTTACGACTGCAATTGCGTTGTTAAAAAGAGGACAGACCGAGTATTTCCAGCGCGATCTCGACTTGCTTGAAAAGGGGACAAGCGTATCCAGCAGTAAGACGACCGAAATTACTCCTGTAATTGCGTAATAAGACCCCTGGGTCTCTCAGTGCTTATCGCTGGCACGAAAGAAATCTCCGGTAATAAGAGTGTATGCTTTGTAGGATAACTGCGCCTTATAACCCAGGCAGCCACCAGTCAGCTATAGGGCTTCTCTGGTTTGCTTATGCGGACCATGCCGATCATTATTATAATTATCAAAGCCGTTCCTATACCCATCGACCATTATTCTGGTACAGAGCCAGAGGGATCCCTGAGCTCTGTTTTACGATTATATGGTTTACGGTGAGAGGCGTGCGAAAATACCGCCACGATTTGAGCGCATGTCGATTATACTCGCATGTATGACTACATCGTCCAACACAGCTTCCATCACGACTTGGAATCGTCTTTTGTTTCCAACTAAGTCCTTGGTCAATAACTAAATTTCCTAACAGCACTCTATGCTGCTTCTATACCTTGTAGATTACTATCAAGTGCATCTGCGACCAACACCCCAATTCAAGTTGGCTGGTGTGATTGCAAAGCTAATATTCCGGAGAATTATGTCAGATATATAATAGGGTAGTCCAAAAATGCTTTGGAACAATTTCTGTTTCAAATTTTGACTAAGGATATATTTCAACCGAATCATTATACATAAACAAATGTGGACTTGTCTTATGTGTTATAAAGTAAGCTATACTACCGACCGATAGTATCGGACCACTAACTGGGTGACCTATTAAAAATTAGCTTTGAATTTCAATCATCTTTTGTTTCCAACTAAGACCTTGGTCAATAACTAAACTTCCTTACAGCACTCTATGCTGCTTCTATACCCTGTAGAGAAATACATAAGCAAATGTACATAAATAACTGTACATAAACAATATTGATTTGCAGTTTCCAGGGCGAATCTGGAATCGTCTTTTGTTTTCAACCAAGGCACTCTATGCTGCTTCTATACCAAGTAGATTACAAACAAGTGCATCTGCGACCAAAACCACAAATAATGTTGGCTGGTGTGATTGCAAAGCTAATACTCAGGGGAATCATGTCAGATATACAACAGAGTAGTCCAAAAATGCTTTGAACATTTTTTTTCTCGAATTTTTATGAAGGGTGTTTTTCAACCGAATCATTGTATATAAACAAATGTGAACTTGTCTTATGCGCAATAAAGTAAGCTATACTACCGACGAATAGTATCAGACCACTAACTGGGTGACCTATTAACAATTAGCCTTGACTTTTAATCGTCATTTGTTTCCAACTAAGACCTTGGTCAGTAACTAAGTTTCCTAACAGCAGTCTATTCTGCTTCTATACATTGTAGAGAAATACATAAACAAATGTACATAAACAATATTGATTTGCAGCTTCCAGGACAAACTGGAATCTTCTTTTGTTTCCAACTAAGACCTTGGCCAGTAACCAAATTGCCTAACAGCACTCTATGCTGCTTTTATACCTTGTAGAGAAATAAATAAACAAATTTACATAAACAATATTGATTTTCAGCTTCCAGGACGACCTTGAATTGTCTTTTGTTTCCAACTAACACCTTGGTCAATAACTAAATTTCCTAACACTCTATGCTGCTTCTGTACCAAGTAGATTACTATCAAGTGCATCTGCGACCAAAAACACAAATTAAGTTAGCTGGTGTGATTGCAAAACTAATACTCAGGGAAATCATGTTAGATATTCAACAGGGTAGTCCAAAAATGGTTTGGAACTTTTTTTTTCGAATTTTCACGAAGGATATTTTTCAACCGTAAAGTAAGCTATACTACCGACGGATAGTATCGGACCACTAACTGTCTGACCTATTACAAATTAGCCTTGACTCTGAACGGTGATATCGCCTTCCGGAATGCAGATAAAAATATTTAGAAAAAACTGTTAACAAGCTTCTTGAATTATGCGTTAAATGAGCCCTAGTTGAAGTAATTTGGCCCAAATTTAAATTTAAATCATCAAGATCACTTTTGTGCCAAGAGTTAAAGTTGAAGTTCAAAATTCCTAAAAAATCGGAATTTTATTTTTGTATTTTTTCATGTGATTATTTTATATCCACCAGGCCAAATTACGTCAACGAAGGCTCATTTAACGCAAAATTTAATGAGCTCTCCAACGGTTGTTAATAAATATTTAAATCTATTTTTTAAGTGGCGATATCACCTTTCAAAGTCAAGGATATTTGTTAATAGATCATCCGGTTATCGGAAATTCAGAATTTCGATACTATCCGTGTATGAGTGGGTGGTCCAAAAATGTATTGGAATTTTTTTTATTAGGTGTATCAAGTTGACCTTCAATCTTTCTTGTCACAATTAGTCATATAGAATACGAACCAAAAATTGCTTTCTGAATTTCACCCTCATAGGTCTGTTTATGGGGTCCAGAAAAAACCCATAATAATTGACAAACAAAACAGTAATTAACAAACATTGTTTAAACAATTCACTATTATTTTTAATAATATTCTCTTCGAATAATGTAAGCCAGTTGCGTTTTTTCTGAAATTTTCAAACTCTTGGTCCATTTTTTACTTAAAGCGAGGTAATAATTAATGCAATTTAACAAAAATAGATGGTTGAAATAATTGATATATTGTTCATACATTAAGGAAACCAAATTTTACGTAAGAAGGGGGAGGGGGTCTAAAATGTACAAAATCAAAATCAATCAATCCCTGGAATCCTTTTCAAATTCATTGAAGGCGTTAGAGTCGCTAAAAAGCTTTGGAAATCTCGTTAAAAAATTTTATAATTCTTCTTAAAAATTTTAGTCCTTTGAAATGCCTTAAAATGCATTAAAAATCTTTTTAATGTTTTGATCTGTTTTTAATCCCTAATAAGCTTTGGAAATCTCCCTAAATTCCGTAAAATGTTTGTGATTCTTATTTGAAATACTTTGGGCTTCTTTGAAATATTTTGAAAAGCTTTGAAAATTCTGTTGAAATCCCTTGAAATCACATGAAATCCCTAAAAAGCTTTGGAAATCTCTTTAAAAAAAAATTTAAATTCTTTAAACAAACGTTCAGTCCTTTGAAATGCCTTAAAATCTTGTGAAATCTGTTGAAATCCTTTCAAATCACTGAAAAGCTTATAATATTTTGAAATCCTTTGAAATCTGATGAAATCCCTAAACAGTTTTGGAAATCTCGTTTAATTAAAAAATAGTATAATTCTTGTAAAAACTTTGTGGTCCCTTAAAATGTCTTTAAATCATTTGAAATCTGTTGAAATCCTTCCAAATCACTGAAAATCTTTTTAATCTTTTGAAATCCCTTGAAGTCTCATGAAATTCCTTAAAAGCTTTATGAATCTCTTGAAAAATTTTTATACATAATTCTTTAAACACATTTTTAGTCCTTTGAAATGCCTTAAAATCCTATGAAATCTGTCGAAATCCTTTCAAATCACTGAAAATCTTATAATCTTTTGAAATCTGAAATCTCATGAAATCCCTAAAAAGCTTTGGAAATCTCGTTACATAAAAAAAAATTGTATAATTCTTTTAAAAACTTTGTAGTACTTTCAAATGCCTTAAAATCCTTTGAAATCTGTTGAAATCCCTTAAAATCACTGAAAATATAATAATATTTTGGAATCCTTTGAAATCCATAAAAAGATTTGGAAATCTCGTTGAATTAAAAAAATTGTGTAATTGTTTGAGAAACTTTATAGTCCTTTAAAATGCCTTAAAATCCTTTATAATCTGTTAAAATCTTTTCAAATCACTGAAAATCTTTTAGAAATTTTGAAATGTCTTGAAATCTCATGAAATTAATTAGAAGCTTTGGAAATCTCCTTAAATGCCGTATAAATTGTCTAATTCTTTTTAAAACTTTGTAGTCCCTTGAAATGCCTTAAAATCCTTTGAGATCTGTTGAAATCCTTTCAATCTCTGAAAATCTTCTAATCTTTTGAAATCTCTTGAAATCTCATGTAATCCCTAAAAAGCTTTGGAAATCTCTTTAAAAAATTTATAATTATTCAAACAAATGTTTAGTCCTTTGAAATGCCTTAAGAGCTTAAAATCCTTTGAAATCTGTTAAAATGTTTTCAAATCACTGAAAATCTTATAATCATTTGAAATCCTTAGAAATCTAATGAAATTCATTAGAAGCTTTGGAAATCTCCTTAAATGCCGTAAAAATTGTGCAATTCTTTGAAATACTTTGTGGTCCTTTGAAATGTCTTAAAATCTTTTGAAATCTGTTGAAATCCTTCCAAATCACTAAAAATCTTTAAAATCTTTCGGAATCCCTTGAAATCTCATGAAATTCCTAAAAAGCATTGCAAATCTTTTAAAATTTTTTATACATATTTCTTTAAACACATTTTTAGTTCTTTAAAATACCTTAAAATCCTATGAAATCCGTTGAAATCACTGAAAACCTTAGAATCTTTTGAAATCCTTTGAAATCCTTTGAAATCTGAAATGTCATGAAATCCCTAAAAAGCTTTGGAAATCTAGTTAAATTAAAAAATTGTATAATCCTTTTTAAAACATTGTAGTACTTTCAAATGCCTTGAAATCCTATGAAATCTGTTGAAATCCTTTCAAATCACTGAAAATCTTATAATAGTTTGAAATCCTTTGAAATCTCATGAAATCCCTGAACAGTTTTGGAAATTAAATTACATTAAAAAATTGTATAATTCTTGTAAACACTTTGTAGTCACTTGAAATGTCTTAAAATGCTTTGATATCTGTTAAAATGTTTTCAAATCACTGAAAATCTTATAATCATTTGAAATCCTTTGAAATCTAATGAAATCCATTAGAAGCTTTGGAAATCTCCTCAAATGCCGTAAAAAGTTTGTAATTCTTTGACATACTTTGTGATCCTTTGGAATGCCTTAAAATCCTGTGAAATTTGTTGAAATCCTCTCGAATCACTGAAAATCTTATAATCTGTTGAAAACCTTCGAAATCTCATGAAATCCCTAAACAGTTTTGGAAATCTGGTTTAAATAAAAAATAGTGTAAATCTTTTTAAAACTTTGTAGTCCCTTGAAATGCCTTAAAATACTTCAAGATCTGTTAAAATCCTTTCAATCACTGAAAATCTTCTAATCTGTTGAAATCCTTCGAAATCTCATGAAATCCCTAAACAATTTTGGAAATCTCGTTAAATTCCGTAAAAAAAGTTTAATTTTTTGAAATACTTGGTGGTCCTTTGAAATACCATGAGGTCATTTGAAATGCCTCAAAATCCTTTGAAAACTGTCGAAATCCGTTCAAATCACTGAAAATCTTTTGAAGTCGCGTTGAAAACAATTGATATATTGAGTACAAAATATAGGGTGTAGGTGGTCTAAAATTGAAAAAAAAATCATCCTTACGTAATTAATGGACGTTCCCTTTCGAAGAATAGTCCCATTTTTTACTTTCTACGAAGAACAGCAATGGGTCTGGAATTTGTTGAATTATCTTTACATTCGTGTGCTTTCAGATATTATCTCAATGGAAGGAAAAGCAATTCAGCTCGATTCTCGAATGACGTCGCCAAGGGGCAAGATTAGTGGCAGAGAGGCAGGAGGGACGGCCCCCTTAGTGGAGTCGGTTGACCGCAAAGTCCATTGTGTGAGAGCCAGGGTCGTCCGTGAAATAGTTGGGGCATCTTCCTGCAGATGGCAGCAGCAAACGACACTTTTTTTTCATCAAATTTTACCAATCAAAAAGAGACTTCTCTGAAGTGGCCATTTCACTCGGACACAAAAAAAAGGCCACTGTAATTCCTTCTCTTGTTTCACTTCTCGCCGGCTACCAAATTACGCAGATTTTTCCTTTCCTTTGACTTTTATGAGAACCGCAACAAATTAAACTCAACTTCAGCGAATTTTGTTTAATATATTATAAACACAAATGTATTCTATTTATTTCATAAATTTATAGTTATTATTTATCATTTATGTACTAGTTCACGTCTCTGAATTTTTATTTCCTATCATTTAAAAAATAAACTATTTAAAAATCCATTATTGAACAAATTAAAAAAAAATTAAGATTTACAAATTTTTGAAACAATAATCTTTTAATCCATTATTATTATTATATTATATTATATATATTTAATTTATTATTTAAACAAATAGAAATTCACAATTGTACATTTTACGAATATTATTTTTTTTCTCCGAAGAAAAGACT
>JAABKJ010001088.1:0-31671 GCA_011634705.1 Andricus grossulariae
TTATAACTTATAACTTATAACTTATAACTTATAACTTATAACTTATAACTTATAACTTATAACTTATAACTTATAACTTATAACGTATGACTTATAACTTATAACTTATAACTTATAACTTATAACTTATAACTTATAACTTATAACTTATAACTTATGACATATGACTTATGACTTATAACTTATGACTTATTACTTATAACGTATGCCCTGTGCATTATGACTTATGGCTTATTACTTATAACGTATGACCTATGCATTATGACTTATGACTTATAACTTATGACTTATAACTTATAACTTATGACCTATGCATTATGCCTTATGACTTATTACTTATAACTCATGACCTATGCATTATACTTTATGACTTATAACTTATGACTTATAACTCATAACTCATAACTTATAACACATAACTTACAACTTATAACGCATAACTCATGAATCCTAACTTATAACTCTAACCCATAACTCAGAACTCACAACTCCTTACTTATGTCTTCTAACTTATAACTTATAACTCCTAGTTACTAACTCCTAACTTCTAATTAATAACCCGTAAACTATTTTTGAATTATTATTCATATTTAGGAATTTTATAATTCGAAGATTTCCCGGTGTCGGTAATTTTATAATTTCGGAAAGTTAATCTCGTGAATTACTTTTTATCGGAAATTTTTAATTCGGTAATACCGGGTAAATGTTTTGTTTTTTTAATTTGAGACTTAAATTTTTTCAGCAAATTCATTATTTCGGAAATTTGCTATTTCGATTATTTTCTTTTTCGGGAATTTTATTTTTTGGCATTTTTCATTCATCCCAATTTTCAGAGGAATTGTCAAATTCAGTTATATCATAAACTGTCGGAAATTTTAAATTGTCAGCACTTTTATGAATTCAGGAATGTGCCATTTGGATTATTTTCTTTTTCGGGATTTCTTTTTCATTATTTTTCATTCGGGACGACTGAAAAATCCCGTAAAATAAAATTCCCGACATTGTAAAATTTCCGAATAATAAAATTCCCCAAAGAAATTTGCCGAATTATAAAATATCCGAACTAGGAAAAAACAATTTTTTCTATAGATATTATTATTCATTAAAAATAAAATATTCAAATATTTGTATAAGGAAAAATGTATTTTTAATGTTCAAAGATTCTAAAATTATTTTTGAATTTAAAAAATAATAATTGAAAAAACATAAGTCTGGATGAAACTTTTTTTCAATTATTGTTATGTTTAATTCCAACAATAATTTTAGAAACGTTAAACATGTAAAATATTATTTGTATAAAATAATGATTTTTTAATAAATAAATAATATTACTAAAAAAATTTAATCATTTATATTCGGCAATTTTATATTTATAGAATTTTCTAGTTTGAATGTTCTATAATTCTGCAATTTACTGTTGGGAATTTAATTATTCGGGAATTTCTCAATTTTATGAATTATATTATTCGGGAATTTTATTTTTCGGGATTTTTCAGTCGGGATTTTTTAGTATTTTGTTGAAGGATCGACTGAAAAATCCCGAAAAATAAAATTACCGACAGTGCAAAATTCCCGAATAATATAATTCCCGAATTATTAAATTTCCAAATTGAAAAATTCCCGAATAATACAATTGCCGAAAATTTTATAATATTACTGAATTGGAGAATTCCCGAATAATAAAATTTCCGAATAATGAAATTCCCGATTGAAAAATTCCTAAATAATGAAAATCCTGAATAATAAAACTTCCGAATAATAAAATTCCCGACAGTTTATAATATTACAAAATTTGAAAATTCCCGACAGAAAATTGCTGAATTATAAAATATCTGAACTAAGAAATTCCCGAATATAAACAATTGAAATTTTTTAAAATAGAACGAATTAATTGTAATATAATTTTAATAATTTTTTAATTAAAAACACAATGTCATTGTTCAAACTTGAGAATTTTATAATTCGGGAATTTTCGAGTTCGGATATTTTATAATTCTGCAATTTTACTTTTAAATATTTTTCAAAGTCGGTAATATTATAAACTGTCGGAAGTTTCATTATTCGGGAATTTTCCAATTCGGTCATATTATAAACTATTCGGGAATTTTCAGGAATCTTATTATTCGGAAATTTCATTATTCGGGAATTTTATTATTCGGGAATTTTATTATACGAGAATTTTATTATTCGGGAGTTTTCCAGTTCCGGAATTTTATTACTCGGAAATTTTATTGCTTGGAAATTTTATTATTCGGGAATTTTCTAATTCGGGAATTTTATTATTCGGCAACTTTCCAATTCGGGATTTTCATTATTCTGAAATTATATTATTCGGGAATTTTATTATTCGGAAATTTTATTATTCGGAAATTTTATTATTCGGGAATTTTATTATTCGGGAATTGTATTATTCGGGAATTTTATTATTCGTGAATTTTATTATTCACGAATTTGATTCTTCGGGAATTTTATTCTTGGGAAATTTTCCTATTCGGGAATTCTATTATTCGCGAATTTTATTATTCGTGAATTTCATTATTGTCGAATTTTATTATTCGGGAATTTTATTGCTAGGGAATTTTGCAATTCGGTAATTTTATTATTCGGAAATTTTATTATTCGGGAATTTTATTATACGAGAATTTCATTATTCGGGAGTTTCCCAATTCGGGAATTTTATTACTCGGAAATTTTATTGCTTGGAAATTTTATTATTCGGGAATTTTCCAATTCGGGAATTTTATTATTCGGGAACTTTCCAATTCGGGAATTTTATTATTCTGATATTATATTATTCGGGAATTGTATTATTCGGGAATTTTATTATTTGGGAATTTTATTATTCGTGAATTTTATTATTCACGAATTTTATTATTCGGGAATTTCATCATTCGTGAATTTCATTATTCACGAATTTGATTCTTCGGGAATTTTATTATTCGGGAATTTTATTATTCGTGAATTTTATTATTCACGAATTTTATTATTCGGGAATTTCATCATTCGTGAATTTTATTATTCACGAATTTGATTCTTCGGGAATTTTATTGTTGGGAAATTTTCCAATTCGGGAATTCTATTATTCGCGAATTTTATTATTCGTGAATTTCATTATTGTCGAATTTTATTATTCGGGAATTTTATTGCTGGGGAATTTTGCAATTCGGTAATTTTATTATTCGGGAATTTTATTATTCGGGAATTTTATTATTCGAGAATTTTATTTTTCGAGAATTTTATTATTCGGGAATTTGAATATTCGGAAATTTTATCATTCCGGAATTTAATTATTCACGAATTTTATTATTCGGAAATTTTATTTTTCGGAAATTTTCCAATTCGGCAATTTTATTATTCGGGAATTTTATTATTCGGGAATTTCATTATTCGTGAATTTTATTATTCACGAATTTTATTATTCGGGAATTTCATTATTCGTGAATTTTATTATTCACGAATTTGATTATTCGGAAATTTTATTATTCGGAAACTTCATTATTTGGGAATTTTACAATTCGGGAATTTTATTTTTTGGGAATTTTATTATTCGGGAATTTTATTATTCGAGAATTTTATTATTTGGGAATTTTATTATGGGGGAATTTTCCAATTTGGGAATTTTATTATTCGGAAATTTTATTATTCGGGAATTTTACAATTCGGGAATTTTATTATTCGGGAACTTTCCAATTCGGGAATTTTAATTTTCGGGAATTTTTCAATTCGTGAATCTTATTATTCGGAAATTTTATTATTGCGGAATTTTATTATTTTTGAATCTTAATATTCGGAAATTTTATTATTCGGGAATTTTATTATTCGAGAATTTTGTTATTCGGGCATTTTATTAGGGGGGAATTTTCTAATTTGGGAATTTTATTATTCGGAAAGCTTTTTATTCGGGAATTTTACAATTGGGGAATTTTATTATTCGGGATGTTTCCATTCCGGGAATTTTAATTTTCATGAATTTTCCAATTCGTGAATCTTATTATTCGGAAATTTTCCAATTCGGGAATTTTATTATTCGGAAATTTTATTATCGCGGAATTTTATTATTCGAGAATGTTATTATTCGGGGATGTTATTATTCGGGAATTTTATTATTCGGACATTTTATTATTCGGGAAATTATATTTTTCGGTATTTTTCAGTCGTCCCCATCATTTTTGGTTAAATATACATATTTTTAGCTTAAAAATTCAACTATATAATTCAAAATTTTTAGAAACGAAAAAAATATAGACTACAAATTAAAGAAATAAAATTTTGACAAACATCACATCCATTGGTCAAAATATTTAGTTAAAAGTGTATCTAATTGGTTGAAAATTTGAATTTTTTGTAAAAAAATCAACTATTTGTTTGAAAATTTATGAATTTTGTTGAAAATTCTTTTTTCTGGTAGATATTCAACTATTTTGTTAAAAATTCATATTTTTTGGCGAAACATAAATCTTTTTAGTTTAAAATTTAACTATTTAGTAAAAAATAAACGGATTTGGCTTACAATTAGTATTTTTTGGTAGTAAATCAAATTTTTTTATTAAAAATGCAATTTATTTTTAACAATTAATCTGTTTTTGATGAGGATTCAAGTATTTTGTGCAAAATTTGTCTTTTTTTGTTCATATTCAACTGTTTTTTTATTGAATATAAAAACATTTTGTGGTTTAAATATCAACTATTATATTTTTTGTTGAAAATTAATATTTGCAGATTAAAGATGCAACTGGTTTGTTGAGAATTCGTCTCTTTGGATTGAAAATTCAACTACGTGGTTGAAAGTTGAACTACTTTGTTAAAAGCTAATGTTTTGAAGATTAATAATTTTGGTTGAAAATTCATCTCTTTTTTTGAGATCGTTACTATTTTTGTTGAAAATTCAACTATTTGGTTCAGAATTCATGTATTTTGTCGAAAATTCGTGTTTTAGTAGAAAATTAATCATCTTGGTTCAAAATTTAACTATTTTGTAGAAAATATATGTATTTTGTTAACAATTAGTATTATTTGATAGAAATGTTATTTTGGTATATGGTTATGTTGGTACGGTTAAAAATTAATCTGTTTTAGTTGAAATTTTAAATAGTTTGTTGAAAATTCGTCTTTTTTGGATGTATTCAACTGTTTTTAATTCAAAATTACAATCTTTTTTGGTTTGAATATCAACTATAACATTTTTAGCTTGAAAATTCAAGAATTTGGTAGAAAAATTCAACTGTTTTGTGGAAAATTTATGACAATTGTGAGAAAATAGTGTTTTTAGTGTATTTTTTTTCGAAATAGTAGTCAAATAGTGTCATCATTCAAAAAAAGTGTAAAATAGTGTAAATAGTGTGATGAGTCCGAGGCCTGGAAATTTAAAAACGAGGGGAAAAATTCCGGTAATCCACTGGACCACTCGGTTATCGGGATTAATCCACTTGTAATCCTTCGAAATCCACTCGAAATCTAGATAATCCAAGTAATCCACCTGTAACGAGGAGCAATTCACTTGTAATCACCGGTAATAAACTTGTAATCCGAAATAGCAGACTTGTAGTCCCCAGTAATCCACTTGTAATATATAGTAATCCAAGTATCAACTTGTAATCCAGGGTAATCCATTTAAATCCTGAGTAATCTACTTGTTATCCAGGGTAATCAAATTGAAATGCAGAGAATCCATTTGTAATCCAGTGTAATTTACCTGTAACCCACTTGAAATCCAAGGTAAGCCACTTATAATCCTGAGTTATCAACTTGCAATCCGGTAATCCACTTGTATTCTGGAATACTCCAAGTTATCAAGTATAATTCTAGGTAATCCACTTGTAATCGGAGTAATACATTTGTAATCCCAGGTATTCCACTTGTACCGGAGTAATTATCTAGTACTCCTAGGTAATCCATTTTTAATTCTAGGTAATCCAGTATAATTCTAGATAATCCTGTCGTAATCCCAGGTAATTTACACGTAATCCTCTTAAAATCTGAAGTAATCAATTTGAAATCCAGAATAATTCTAGATTATCCAATCGTAATCTGGAGTATTCTTATTATACCATGCAATACACTTGTAATTCAGAGTAGCACACTTGTAATCCAAAGTAAGGCGTAT
This sequence comes from Andricus grossulariae, assembly GCA_011634705.1. Taxonomy (NCBI): domain Eukaryota; kingdom Metazoa; phylum Arthropoda; class Insecta; order Hymenoptera; family Cynipidae; genus Andricus; species Andricus grossulariae. The sequence goes on from JAABKJ010001088.1 coordinate 6,104, forward strand.
TAATCTATTTGTAAACCGGGGTAATCGACTTGTAATCCTACGTAATCCACTTGTAGTGCATAGTATTCCACTTGTAATCCGGCGTAATCCAGTATAATCTTAGGTAATCCACTTGTAATCCTTGGTGAGAAAAATGTAATCAGAAGTAGCATACTTGTAATCCCAGGCAATTTACTCGTAATCCGGAGTAATCCTTGTATATAAGTGATCCGCTTCTAACCCTGAGTGATTCATAGCAAGAAACGTGTAAACCAGAGTAATCTAGTATAATTCTAGCTAATACACTTGTAATCCGGATAAATCCCAGTTACCCAGTATAATTCTAGGTAATGCACTTATAATCCCGAGTACTGTACTTGTAATTTGGAGTAATCCACTTGTAATACTCTTTTAATTCCGGCAATTATGATAATAAAAATGTGTAATTCCAGGTAATCCAGTATACTTCCAGGTAATCCAGTGTAATCCCAAGTAATTCACTTGTAATCCCAAAAAATTCACAGTAATACTACGTAATTCACTTGTAATTCAGCGTAATCCACTTCGATCCGGATAATCAGAAGTAAACTGGATAATCCGAAGTAATCCGGATAATCCTAGGTACTTCAGATATATCCGGGGTAATCCATGTCCACTGGACTACATTTTTAGGAGTTGTTTCCCCCTCGTTTAAAAGCAGCCGAAATTTTAAAGCGGACAATACTTCTAAAGTAACCTAAATTAGCAAACGACCGAACTTATTAGTTTCATTAGTCGAGTTTCAGCAGTGATCGCCGACTAAAACTCGACGCAGACACGCTTAGAAATATTTGTTTTAGAATTTTTTTATCATTTATTCCTTGGAAATGAAGATAAGACTTCAAAAACTGTGTGGTATAAATTTCAATTTTTTTCTATAACTTTCCTAGATCATGTCATGAGTTGAAGTCGGTGTACAAAATTCGAGGAATTTTTGAATTTTTTTATATTTCTCACATTATATTATACTAGTATATTATCTTAAAAAGGTCAAAAATATCTCTATTAGGGATCATTCGACGCGGAATTCTATAAGCTTTCCAACAGTTTCTTAAAAAAAATTCTCGCTTCTCTTTTGAAGGAGTAATTCGGATTCGAAGTCAGCAGTGATTTTTAGCCGTCGTGCGGTCTCACAGATCGCCCCATGGTGCCGTTATTAGTAGCTTTAGTTTTAGTTGCGCTTTCGCCGAGGTAGGTGGACGTATGGTCCTGCGTGTAAATGGTGAGTAATATCAATTGACAATTTTAAATTTCTGAATCTATTTGTTTCAAGGTATTTAAAATGCAAGATGTCACAAACAAACTTGAGCTTGATGCTAGTACTTCACGAGGGGAGCCGGAGGGGCGTCGGGCTAGAATCCACGTGGACACACATGAAAAACTAAGAATATTGAAAAATTCTTTTATGGCCATATGTTTCAAAAATTTAATTTTCAAAAAGGATTTTAAAGAAAACAGGGGCCAAACGGAACGGCCATGTTAATTTTACATGCCCTTACACTATCCAGCGGCTCAATTAAAGGTTAATTGTACTTGCGCTAGTCGTATCGACAATTTCCGACGGCGGTGTAAAAGATGACTAAAATTTGGAAACAAGCGAAATTAGAAAGCGGCCGAAAGTTGAAAGTGGCCAAAATTCGAAAAGATACATCTCAAAAAAAGAGATAAAATTCTCTACAAGGTTCTGTTTATTTCAGGCAGGATATCATATTGTCACAGCTTTTTTTCAGGTTCCTTTTGTTTCAGGAAAGCAAGAGACACTTCTTTTTTCCGGAAATACAGGACCGAAAGGAAAAGAATGAGGAGAGTTTAGCTCTCATCAGGCTAGCGAGTAAATACTCGTGTGTTAAAAATGTTTACCCCCTCGCAGCTTTCATGGTTAACTGCAGAGACGAATGCGTATTAATTATGAGCCTTGTTCAAATACACGAAAAGAGGAAGAGTGAAAATAGTCCCCATTATTACGAGCGAATGTGGCATTTTTTCCATCGGTTTCTCTTCCCTTTTTACTCTTTCCACTTTCCAGAAAATTGTCCCGGCTTTGTTTAACTTTTGTCGCGGAATTTTTCCGACCCGTAAACGATATTGCTCCCTAGAGATCGCGAATGGAGAGAAAAGTCGGGGTAGAGTTCTGTTGTCCAGTTACCCGTTCCAGCAATAGAAAGTTATAATACATGTATAATATTATAAAATCGAGAAAGGAGTTTTGCGAAGTGCTTCTCTTTTGCATTTATGATACGAAACTCTCAAATTTAAAAACTATTTCAAATTTCAAATTGATCGAAATTAAGAAGAGACATAAACTTGGCAACCAATTAAATTCTTAGCGACAATTATTTGAAACTGACCAAAACTTTAATGCCATTGGAATTATAAAGTGAAAAATATTTGGAAACGGCCGAAAATTTTAGCGACAACCATTTGAAAATTACAGAATCTTGGAAGTTACCGAAACTTTAATGACATCGAAATTAGAACACGCCTGAAATTAGGAACTGACTGAAATTTAAAAGTGATTGAAATTAGAATGCGACTTAATCTGAAAACGATCGACAATTTTAGGGGCAATAATTTAAAAATTTCTGAATCTGCAGAACAACCGAAACTTTAATGCCAACGAAATTAGAAAATGTCCGAAATTAGGAACTCATCGAATTTTAAAAGTGATTGAAATTAGAAAGAAACTTAATTTGCAAACGACCTAAAATTGACTGCCAACGAAGTTACTAGACAATCGAAATTAAAACAGTAAGCCAAATTAGAACGTGATATAAATTTGGCAACGCTTAAATTTTTAGCGATAAACATTTAAAGTGGCCGAAACTTTAATACCATTAGAATAACGTGACAAAAATTGGTAAATGGCCAAAATTTTAAACAAAAATAATAAAAAAATTACTGTGCATCTTCAGAAGGCGACCGAAACTTTAATGCCAACGAAATGAGAACATGCCCGAAATTTAAATGTGATCGAAATTAGAAAGCGAATTCATTTTGAAGCGACTGAAAATTTAGTGACAATAATTTCAAAATAATTGAATCTTGAAAGCGACCGAAACTTTAATGTTAACGAAATTAAAAAACGACCGAGAATAGAAACTGAGCGAAATTTAAGTGACAATAATTTTTAAATTACTGAATCTTGAAAACAACCCAAGCTTGAATACCAACGAAATTAGAAGACAACCGAAATGAAAACAGTGACCCAAATAAGAACGTGACATTTTGAAAACGCCTTAAATTTTCAGAGACAAATATTTTAAAGAGACCGAAACTTTGAAGCTATTGGAACAAAGTGCCAAACATTTGGAAACGACCAAAATTTTGAGCGACCATAATTTAAAAATCACTGTATCTCTTCAGAAAGCGGCCGAAACTTTAATGTCAATTAAATTAGAACACGCCCGAAATTAGGAACTGGCCGAAATTTAAAAGTGATCAAAATTAGAAACAGACCTAAATTTGAAATTAACCAAAATTTTTAGCGATAACAATTACAATATGACTGGATTTCTTCAGAAAGCGACCGAAATATTGCCAACGAAATTAGAAGACAATCGAATTTATAAACTGACCGAAATTTAAAAGTGATCAAAATCAGAAAGCGAATTAACTTGGAAACGTTTGAAAATTTAGCGACAATAATTTGAAAATTATTATTGAATCTTGACAGCGACCGAAACTTTAATGTCAATGAAATCAAAAAACGACCGAGAATAGAAACTGACCGAAGTTTAAAATTGTTTGAAATTAGAAAGCAACTTAATTTTGAAACGACCAAAAATATAGGCCACAATAATTTGAAAATGATTGAATCCTGAAAGCGACCGAAACTTTAATGCCAACGAAATTAAAAAACGACCGAGAATAGAAACTGACCAAAATTTAAAAGTGATTGAAATTAGAAAGTGACTTAATTTTGAAACGACCGAAAATATAAGCCACAATAATTTGAAAATGATTGAATCTTGAAAGTGGCCGAAACTTTAACTTCAATGATAAAGCAACTCAATTTTAGAAGTGACCAAAATTTGAAAGCGATCGAAATTAGAGAAAGACCTAAATTTGGAAAAGACCGAAATTTTTGGCAATAAAAAATAAAAAAATACTGTGTCTCGTCAGAAAGCGACCGAAACTCTGGTGCCAACGAAATTAGAAGACGATCAAATCTATAAACTGAAACTTTAATTTGAAAATTACTGAATCTTGAAAGCGAACGGAACTTTAATGCCAAAGAAATTAAAAAGCGACCGAGAATAGAAACTGACAAAAATTTAAAAATGATCGAAATTAGAAAATGACTAGAAATTAGAAACGACCGAAACTTTGGTGCCATAGAAATTAGGAAACCGAAAATTAAAACCGAACGAAATAGGGGAAAGGTCAAAACTTAAAACTGACCGAAACTGAACAGCGACAAAAGCTTAGCAAACGACCGAAATTAGGAAAAGATCGAAATTTTTGAGTGACACTACTTTAAAAGATACAGAAATTAGAAAGCGACCGAAATTTGAAAATGACCAAAAGTTGAAAGTGGCCGAAACCCAAACTTCGAACGCTCTTAATTCTTGCTAAATTCGACTTAAAAAATCCTATAGAAAAAAGTTATAAATTACTAAACGAATAATAAGAATAATTCCCCAAATTAAAATCTCCATCTGATGGATCCATCTATCTCCTGGAGGGTTAAAGCGCGCGTTCCAGGAGCCAAATGAGATGCCGCGAAAGTCGAGCGATTCCTGGAATCAGATCAGTTTGAGTTCACTAGCTACTCCTCCTCATCATCATCGTCCTTACTTTCTTTTTGCTCTTATTCCCTGGATGTCCCGCGGTAGCCAACCTTCTTTTTAATTTTTATTTTCCCCTCAACCTTCCTTTTTTAGTCTCTTTTTGCCTCCCCGTCCCTCTCTGTGGCTTCAAGTCGCCGTATCCTCATCTCCCTTCCTCTCCTTTACACTACTTCCCTTCTTCTCTCTTCATGTTTTCGGATTCCTTTTTTAATGCCTGCTACCGTGGACCCTTTTACCACGGACACGTAGCCTCCACGTAATGACTCTGGCAACGCTCCGCTGCTCCTCACCAACTATATATAACCCATACACATCACTCAAGTCTTCTCTAATATCCCACGCTGATCTTCCTTTCTTCGATCTTTACTCATCTCAATCGAAACTTCCAGAAATTTCGAAATTTAGCACGGACACGAACCCTCGATTGTTAAAAATGTTAACAATGTTAAAAATCGGTCGATTTTCGCCCCGCTCCGGAACGTTTTCAAGCCACTGAAAATTGCTCTAATAGGCGTGTATTCGATGGGTATACATGTTTAAAACCGACGTAGTCTAGCAAAATTGCTCCAGTTTGCCATACATGCGCAAAATCATATAAACCTTGTTTAACAACTGTCGGTGGATTCTTGGAAATCGGTCGATTTTCGCCCCGCTCCAGAACGTTTTCTAGCCACTGAAAATTGTTTTAATAGGCGTGTATTTGATGGTAATACATGTTTAAAATCGGCGTACTCCGGGGAAATTGCTCCAGTTTGCCATACATGCGTAAAATCATATAAACCTTGTTTAACCGCTGAAGGTGGATTCTTGGAAATCGGTCGATTTTCGCCCCGCCCTGGAACGTTTTCTAGCCACTGAAAATTGTTCTAATATGCGTGTATTTGATGGGAATACATGTTTAAAACCGGCCTAGTCCGGGGAAATTGTTCCAGTTTGCCATGCATGCGTAAAATCATATAAACCTTGTTTAACAGCTGAAGGTGGATTCTTGGAAATCGATCGATTTTCGCCCCGCTCCGGAACATTTTCTAGATATGTTAAATGACTCCAGTAGGCTGGTATTTGATGGGAATATACATATAAAACCAGCATACTGCGGGGAAACTGTCCGTATTCAGAGATACGACCAGTATCGTCTTTGAATCCACCTTCAGCAGTTAAACAAGGTTTATATGATTTTACGCATGTATGGCAAATTGGAGCAACTTCCACGGAATACGCCGGTTATAAACATGTATTCCCATCCCATACACGCCTATTAGAGAATTTTTCAATAACTGGAAAACGTTCCAGAGCGGGGCGAAAATTAATAACAGGAATCTTGAACTAGAAGACATAATCCATTTTGAAATTCCTTGACTTTTCCTGGTCCAATTTCTAATTTTCCCTGACCGCTATACATTTTGTTCAGGTATAACATATAAAAACAACCTTACGCCTGGGAGATCAATATTATCCAAGATGTTCAATTTTTAAGCCAAAAAGACGAATTTTCTACAAAAAAGTTTGAATTTTCAACCTCAAAATACGGAAGAGTCCAGAAGACTTGATTAAGCAGAATAGATTATTAAAATACTGGAAGAAATTCACAAAAATAAAAAAAGACTGCAATTAATGAAAAGGAAAGTTTTTACCATTATAAAATTGGTATGCTTTTTTAATTCTTATTAAACATATAGTGCATATATTTTATTATGATAATGAATTTGTTTAAAATTTTTAAATGGTTTCGATTTTAATATTATATTTCAGATAGAAAAGTTGTATTTATTATTAAATAGATTATAGCTGCGTGTATGTTTTTATGCAAACTAAAAAATGGTCAAACGCTGAATTTGTTTATGGAAGTTATTTGAATAAATAATCATTGTTATAAATTTTCAAAGTATCACATCCAAACTCGTAATACGTTAATGAAAAATGTTAAAATAATTAATAATTATTGTATATTTTCAAAGCATAGTAAAGAGTTATCAGAAAGACAATCTTAGTTGACTCCGTAAACAAATTGTGTCTATTCCTTAAAAAAACCCAAACTGTGAATATGTTTATAAAATTTTTTTCAATAATTAATAATTATTGTGAATTTCCATAGCATCATAAGAAAGAGTTATTTGAAAAACATTCTTTATTGATTCCGTAAACAAACAATATCCATACAAAAAAAAAATATTAATTTTTCACCAAAAATGGAATAGTTGAATTGTTAACCAAAAAAATTAATTTTCAATTAAAAAATGGGTTTCAAACCAAATAGTTACATTTTTGAACAACAAAAAAAAAAAATAATCATTAACCATATAGTTGAATTCTCAACAACGAAAGATAAATTTTCATTAAAAAAAAAATTATTTTTCAACCCAGTAAAACGAATTTTCAACAAAAGAGATAAATTTTCAAGAAAGCAAATACATCTACAACCAAGAATATTACATTTCTACCAAACAAGATGAATTTTCGATTAAACAAGATTTAAAAAAAAAACTAATTTTCAACCAATTAGTGGAATTTTCAATTAAAAAAAAAAAAAATTTCTGCAAAAAGTGGAATAGTAAAATTTTCATTAAAAAAGAATCATTTTCAACCTAAAAAAGATGAAATTTCTACGATACGAGATATATGTTTGGACTAAAAAGACGAGTTTATTTTAAAACCAAATATATGAATTTTCAACGAAAAAGTACACTTATACCCAACAAATGTGTATTTTTTAACAAAATAGTTAAATTATCAGTCTAGAAAGACGAGTTTACAACAGAATAGATGAATTTTCAATGTAAGAAAACCTTTTTATGCAAATTGTTAAATTTTCAACAAAATAATAAAGGTTTCATTAAGGTTTCACGTTCATTAAATTAACAACATTTATATTTATGTTCGTTCCATGCACGGGGAAAAATAATACAAGCTATCTATCGATACCACCAGATTACTTCAGTCATTGACAAAGCATAACTAAAATAAAGAATTGTATTTTATTTGACACAGCTTCACACCTTATTATGACATGGATATTTTTCCCTAAAATTTCTAAAAATTTTGTTTCTATAAATTGAGACATCATTGGTATCAAACTTCAGACAATCGAGATAAACAAATTTCCAAAGCTATCTTAGCAGTGCAACAGTTCAGATTACTCCCAAAAAGAAACAGTTTTGATAAAACATCAATTTCGCAAATCCTCAGAATGTACTGTCCAACTGTGTAATTTCGAATATATGGGGTAAATTTGGACACCCCTAAATTCCCTAAATTGATAGGATTATTAACTCAAATATGATCCAAGAACCTGGAATCAGTTCAAGCCTTAACTGATTCTAGATTCTGGTTAAAACCACCCACCTTCACATCGAATCAGCTTTCATAATTTAAACAAAAAATTCTGTAAGACACTCAAATGTTTTTTCAGTCTAAGTTTATAAAATCTTACATGGGGGAAGGTGGTTGAAAATTTCAGAAGAATTATCGAAAACTCCCTGACATTCCCTGATCAATTTGAAAGTCCCTGACCTGTAGCAACCCCGAGCATAGATCCGATTCTCGACCGAGGAACGTGACAAATGATGGGATAACTCTTTGCTCTTGATGAGGATGACTCGAGCAACCAGGCTGCACCAAACAGAAAGCGATGGGTGAAGGGGAAAAGGGTGATGATATTGAAGAGAGTCGAATGGTTGTCAGCGGGCGGAAGCCACGGCGTTGCGCGCTAGAATAACGAAAGCTAATTATGCGCTCGGATGTCAGGGGAAAAAAGTTTTTTAAAAAAAAGGAAGCGAATCGTGGCAAAAACCGTCGATAATCGACATCCTGTCTGCGTTGTGCGCGGCCGCACCGTTAATAGTAATACAGACTCGCCGCAAATCTTTCCGCGGAGGAGGTTCGATTTCTGTTCACTGTTGTGGCCACTGAGGACGCGAAGCGACGGACCTTTAAACAAATAGAGCACCCACAAAAACCCGGTGGCGTTGGCACTGAGACAAAAAGATACCTTGTCAACGATGCTCTGCTGAGCACGGTATGCAGACTTATTTGCCTTTTGCGACTGAAAACGGGCGCGAGCCACTGACGTAAGTCCATCCGAGCTTCCTTAAAAATCCAATTGAAAAAAACAGACTAAATGTGGAAGAGTTTTTGCATTTTTGTTTAGAATTAAACCTGTCTTAGCTAAAACAAAAATTGTCTTAAAACAAAAGAATCATCCTTTTGGCTAGTTTGTTTTGAACCACGTAAATATATTTTTTGCACAAACAGAATTATTTAGTTGCAGGATTAGATGCAGTTTGTCGAAAATGGATTCTGCAAAACGATTCTTTTTCAAACAAATGAAAATTCTCTTTACCTTAAATTGAAGAGTAAATTCCATTTGTGTTAAGAGACATTCTTTTGGCACAAGAGGACATTCCTTAGAGTGTGATCCGAACTTTCTTCAAACTGATGTCCAATAAAGTGAAACAATTGTTTCAAACTTCCTTAAAGTGAAATGATTGTTCCAAATTTGATTAAAATGCAAAAACTGTTTCGAACTTCCTTAAAATGCAACAATTGTTCTGAATTTCCTTAATGTGAAACAATTGTTCCAAGCTTCCTCAAAATGCAACAAATGTTCCAAGCTTTCCCAAAATGCAACAATTGTTTCAAGTTTTCTTAAAAGGAAACAATTGTGCTAAACTTGCTTAGAATGCAAAAATCGTTCCAAGCTTCCTTAAAATACAACAACTGATCCGAACTTCCTTAGTGAAACCATTGCTTCAAACTTACTTAACTAAAACCATTCTTTCGAGCTTCTTTGAAATGCAAGAATTGTTCTTACTTCCTTAAAGTGAAAAAATTGTTCCGATGTCCAATAATGTGAAACAATTGTTCCAAACTTCATTAAAGTGAAATAATTGTTCCAAATTTAGTCAAAATTCAACTGTTTCCAGATTCTTCAACATGCGACATTTCTTCAGAATTTCCTTAATGTGAAACAATTGTTCCAAGCTTCCTTAAAATGCAAAAATCGTTCCAAACCTCCATAAAGTGAAACATTTGCTCAGAACTTCCTTAAAATGTAACACTTATTATAAACGTCCTGAATGTTAAACTGTTCCAAACATGCATAACATGCAATAATGGAGTTATTGCATGAATGTGAAGTAAAATATTATTCGAATACTGCATACAATTCGAACAATTTTAGTATATTTAAAAATTTTTTGAATACTTCATTTTTGTGAAAAAAAATATTTAAAAAAAGTATCGTCAACCCTGTTCAAACAACATTGTGAACTGGAAAGGTCACATCTTGCAAATTGCTGAACTAATGACAATAATGGTATACAATAGCTTTATTGACTATCGAATAATCTATCTGACAGCTGGCGAAAACATTTACAATAATCCACTTTTCTTTATACTCTTTAAACACGTTTAAAAAAATGAACGCGAAAATAGATTATGTTTGCTGTTTATACTCTACAATTACTAGCAGCCATATGAATTCCCCCATCAACCACGCTACTTAAACTGATGTTTACTTCCGGCGCTGGTCCAAGCTGCAATGTCTCGTCTTCCCGCAAACAAATTAAAAAAGGATACTTTTTAATTTTGACCATTAAAAAAATATTTAAACTTGTTTTTTTTAAACTGTCTTTAACTAATTACGATTAATTTGTAGTGCTCTTTTAATTTAACTAAAAAATATATTTTTAAATATGCAACTACCTCAAAGTCTCCCGCATCTTTAAAATACAACAACTATTCCGAACTTCCTTTGAGTGAAAAAAGTGTTCCGAACCTCATTAACAATTGTTCTAGACTTTCTTAAAATGTAAGACTTGTTCCGAACTTCCTTCAGCTGCAACAATTTCTCTAAAATTCCTCAAACAAAACAATTTTTTCAAACTTCCCTTAAATGATACAACTGTTTCTAGATTTCTTAAAATGCAACAATGTTCTAGGCTTCCTTATAATGCAACAAATATTTCAGCTACCATAAAATAAAACAAATGTTCTAAACTTCCCTGAAGTAAAACAATTGTTTCAAACTTCCTTAACGGCAACAATTATTTCAAGCTTCCTTAAAATGGAATAATTGTTCCGAACTTCCTTAAAGTAAAGACATTGTTCTTAACTTCATTAACAATTGTTCAAAAATTCCTTCAAATTCAACAACTGTTTCGAGTTTCCTTAAAATGCAACAATTTTTCTGAACTTCCTTAAATTGAATCCATTTCTCCGAGCTTTACTAAAATGCAACAATTATGCCGAACTTCCTTAAAATACAATAATTGTTCTGAACATCCTCAAAGTGAAGTAATTGTTCCAGGTCCCTTTAAAATGTTATAACTGGTCTAAGCTTCCTTAAAATGCAACATTGTTCTGAACTGCCTTAAAGTCAGACAATTTTTCCAAGCTTGTATAAAATGCAACAATTGTTTCGAGCTTGCTTAAAATACAACAACTGTTCCAAATTCAGACAATATGCAACAATAACTGTTTCGTACTTAATTAAATTGCAACAATTGTTCTAAAATTCCTTAAGGCGAAACAATGGTTTCAAGCTTCCTTAAAATGCAACAAATATTTCGAGCTTCCTCAAAATGCGAAAACTAGTTCGAGTTTCCTTAAAATGCAACAATTTTTCTGAACTTCCTTAAATTGAATCCATTGCTCCAAAATTCTTTAAAATAGAACAATTATTCTAAACTTCCTTAAGATAAATTAATTGTTCTGAATATCCTTAAATTGAAACAATTGTTCCAAGCTTCTTTAAAATGCAATCATTGTTCCAAACTTCCTAAAAATACAACAGTTCCTCCAAATTTAAACAGAATGCAACAACTGTTTCGAGCTTATTTAAAATTAAAAAATTGTTCTGAACTTCCTTAAAGTAATATAATTGGTCTAAGCTTCCTTAAAATGCAACATTGTTCTGAGCTTCCTTAAAGTCAGACAATTTTTCCAAGCTTATATAAAATGCCACAATTGTTTCGAGCTTGCTTAAAATACAACAACTGTTCCAAATTCAGTCAATATGCAACAATAACTATTTCTTACTTAATTCAATTGCAACAATTGTTCTAAAATTCCTTAAGGCGAAACAATGGTTTCAAGCTTCTTTAAAATGCAACAAATATTTCGAGCTTCCTCAAAATGCGAAAACTAGTTCGAGTTTCTTTAAAATGCAACAATTTTTCTGAACTTCCTTAGATTGAATCCATTGCTCCAAAATTCTTTAAAATAGAACAATTATTCTAAACTTCCTTAAGATAAAATAATTGTTTTTAATATCCTTAAATTCAAACAATTGTTCCAAGCTTCTTTAAAATGCAATCATTGTTCCAAACTTCCTTAAAATACAACAGTTGCTCCAAATTTAAACAGAATGCAACAACTGTTTCGAGCTTATTTAAAATTCAAAAATAGTTCTGAACTTCCTTAAAGTAATATAATTGGTCTAAGCTTCCTTAAAATGCAACATTGTTCTGAACTGCCTCAAAGTGAGACAATTTTTCCAAGCTTGTATAAAATGCAACAATTGTTTCGAGCTTGCTTAAAATACAACAACTGTTCCAAATTCAGACAATATGCAACAATAACTGTTTCGTACTTAATTAAATTGCAACAATTGTTCTAAAATTCCTTAAGGCGAAACAATGGTTTCAAGCTTCCTTAAAATGCAACAAATATTTCGAGCTTCCTCAAAATGCGAAAACTAGTTCGAGTTTCCTTAAAATGCAACAATTTTTCTGAACTTCCTTAAATTGAATCCATTGCTCCAAAATTCTTTAAAATAGAACAATTATTCTAAACTTCCTTAAGATAAATTAATTGTTCTGAATATCCTTAAATTGAAACAATTGTTCCAAGCTTCTTTAAAATGCAATCATTGTTCCAAACTTCCTTAGAATACAACAGATGCTCCAAACTTAGTCAAAATGCAACAACTGTTTCGAGCTTCCTTAAAATGCGAAAATTGTTCTAAGCTTCCTTAAAGTAAAATAATTTGTCGAAGCTTCCTTAAAATGCAACATTGATCCAAACTGTCTTAGAGTCAAACCATTGTTCCAAGCTTCTTTAAAATGCAACAATGGTTTCGAGCTTCCTTAAAATACAACAACTGTTCCAAATTCAGTCATAGTGCAACAATAACTATTTCTTACTTAATTCAATTGCAACAATTGTTTTCAGCTTCCTTAAAATACAACAATTATTCCGACTTTAATTAAAATGTAACAAAACTGTTATAATTGTTCAGCGTCTTATCTTAGGTAATTTATTACCCATTGCTTCTCAATTTTGGAAATTTTCGCATTTCGACTACTTCTAATTTCTTATGTTTTCAAATCATCAATATTAAAAATTCCTCGAGAATTTGTCCTTTTCTAATTTATAATTTCCTCAATTTTCGTTCACTTTTAAATTTCGGCCACTTTCTAATTTCAGTCATTTTTAAATGTCGGTCTTTTCTCCATTCTGTTACTTCCAGTTACGGCGTTTTTCAGTTTAATAAAAACAAAAAATTCTCGAGGAATTTCTGTCGCTCTTCAAATCATGATTTCAAAATTTCGTTCGCTTTGTAATTCGGGTCGCTTCCTTTCCATGCCACTCAAGTATCGGTAGCTTTCAAGTTTCGATCATTTCCCAAACTGTTCACACCAAAAATTTCGGTCGTTTTTTAATTTTGACCATCTCATAATTTCGATCGTCTCCTGATACCGGTAGCATTGAACTTTCTCTCGCTTTAAAATTTCCATAATTTTCAAATCTAACTCGCAATAAAAAATCTAAACGCAAGAAATACTCTCACCAAATAGAAAAAGTGGGAACAAAACTGCACCAATTCTTTAGCATCTTATCTTTGATATTAGGTCTACAAATTAATTGGGTGGCGGCCTGCGGACTTAACCTCAAAAGTGATTAGTCAATAAAATGGCGCCCGACAAGGAACATTTGAGATACTGCATTTCCTTTGTATTCTAATTGAAAAAACTCAGCTCAAGCGACCGAAATTATTTTAAAACGTATAAAAAGTGGTTTCACAAATTTCACAATGATGATTTTTCAATTGGAATGCAAAAAGCATGCAGTGTCTCAAATGTTCCGTGTAGGACGCCATTGTATTCACTAATGATTTTTGAGCTTAATTTTGCAGGGCCAACATTTATTGCATTGTCTTTCTTTGAAACTACTTTAGAACGAGAAAAAATTTCAGTTTGACAAGGAGTTACAAGCCATCAAAATAAAGGCACTGAATTAATTTGAAGAACTAATAATTTACTATCAGCCGCTTCCAAACTTCGGTCCTTTTCCTATTTCCGCCACGTCTAATTTCGGCCCTTCTAAAATGACCCATATTTAAAAATTCCTCGAGGTGTCTAATAAACCAGTTAAACAAGGGACGGTTTATTTTCTCGATTCTGCTCGTGCCAGAGAAAACTGCAACAATTCCTCGAACTATTTCTTTGCTTCTTCTGAAGTCTAAACTATAATATCTCCAACGATGATTGAACCTACTTAGACCGAGGCAGTGATTTCAGCGATACCCCTTCATTAAGTTTATCCTCGGAGTCGCGAGGGTCGTTACCGATACCTTCTCGACGAAACGATTCTCCTTTCCCTCCCAGAAAAATCATTGTCTCCACTCCATGCGACCAGAATTTGCCCAGCCCAAGACCAAAGAGAGGATTCCCTCCTTCGCTTCTTCGGCAATAAATTGCGGAATGTGGGTCGGTGCACGAGCAATTATCGCTTCTTGTTGTACCGTTAACGAGGACTAACCTCGAATCCACAAATACCACCGATAATCTTCCCTCTTCCGGTATGTTCCTGACTCGCGAACTGATAATATTGACAGCAAGAATCTTTGCATCAGTCTGTGAGAATAGATCTTGAACAATGAGATCTTAAATATGGATCTTGATCTCTCCTGCCTATGGATTTGCAAACAATGTTTTCTAATTTCGAGATTGCTACACTTGGATGTTAGAGATTTCGTGGGAATGAGAAGGAATGATTATCAGCCTTATTTGGGAAGATTTACCATTTTTTGAGTGGGTTTGCAAATATTGAGATCCCTTGGAAGGGGGGGGGGAGGTCCAACAAATTACATTGAGTGCAGTAGAACTGGAGTGAATTTAGATGGATATAAGGGAAATGAGAATAATGCTATGAAATTCATAAACGTTGAAGGTGAATTAAAAAAAATCAAGTGAATTGAAAACAGTTCAAAATTATAAAAAATTTCATTGAATCCAGCAAGTTTTAAATGAGTTTAGAAAAAATCAGGAGAATTCAAAAGAATTTGATTGAATGTCTTAGAATTCAAAGTGAGTTTGAAAGACTTCAGGATGAATTAAAAAAACAAGTACATCCATTGAATTAAGTAATTCAGTGAATTTAGAAGAATTCAATAACTCAACAGAATTCCCAAGAATTAAAATGAATTGAAAATAATTTAGGACAAATTGATACGAATTCAGGGAGAATTCCAAATGAATTCAAATGACTTGCAAAAACTATATAAAAGTCTCTTTCAAATCGTTGAAACCCTACGAAATTCCTTACTTACTTCGAATAAATTCTTTGAGATGAATAAAAATATTATGAAATCCTGTGAAATTTTATGAAATTTTAGGATATTTCCAGAAATCCTGGAAAATTTATGATAATGCCTTTAGAGCTTTGAAAATCCATGAAAATCATTGCAATTCTCGGAAAATTTATTTATATCTATCCGTATCTTCCGAAATTCTCGGATATTCTTTATGGCTAAATGAAAATGTTTAAAATATCTAAAAATCATTAAAATCCTTAAAAATCCTTAGAAAAATCTAAAAAATTAGAAATTCTTAGAACTTTTAAGAATTACCTAGAATTTTTAAAAACCTTTTAAAACCCTTCAAATTATTCAAGAATCTATCGAAAATTCCTTTTAATCTTTAGAAATACCCCAAAATATTTTAAATCCTTTGAAATCTTTTGAATTCACTCGAAATAATTTGAAATCCCTTCGACCTTTCTAAAGCTCTTGAAAATTCACTGTGAGTTTCAAAAATACCATAAAACCTTTCATATCCTTTGGAATAACTTTAAATTATTGAAATCTATTTAAAATTCTTTAGAATCTTTTAAAATAATCTACAATATATTTTAAATTTGTTGAAATATTTTGAAATCCCTGGAAACTTTTAAAACCCTTATAATTATTCAAAAATATATTGAAAATTCCTTGGAATATTTTAAAAATCGTTTACATTCTTTTGAAATCCCAAGCAATTTTTTAAAGCTGGTGAAATATTCCTTGAAATTAAAAAAAAATACCCTAAAATATTTTAAAGCCTTTGAATTTTTTTGAAATAACTTGAAACGTTTTAAAGCAATTCAAAATTCCTTGGAATTTAAAAAAATACCTATTTAAAATTTTTTTATTTAAATCTTTGAAATTCTTCAAAATCTATGAAAATACCTTGAAATATTTCAAATCGTTTGAAATCCAATGAAGTTAATTACTTAAATCAATTAAAAATACCTTGGAATGTTTTGAAATACCCTTAAATATTTCAAATCCTTAGATATTTTCAATTCAATTGAAATCTTTTGAAACTGTTTGAAATCCTTTTAAACTTTTTGAAGCTCTTGAAAATTCCTTGGAAGTTTAAAAGATACCCTAAAATCTTTCCACTTCTTTGGAATACCTTCAAATTATTCAAAAATCTATTGAAAATTACTTGGATTCTTTTAAAATATCCTAAAATCTTTGAAATTATTTAAAATCTTGGGAAATACATTGAAATATTTGGAAATCTTTGAAATCCATTAAAATATTATAAAACCTCGTGAAATTCTTGGAAATCTTATAAAATCCCTTGAAATCTATTAAAATATACTGAAACGTTAGAGTTCATTTTTTTTCTAATTCCATAAAACCATTCAAATCCTTGGAAATTCCTTGAATTTTTTGATCTCTTAAAAATGCCTTGGACTCTTTTAAAATACCCTAGAATATTGCAAACCCTTAGTAAACTTTTGAAATCCCTTAAAACTTTTTTAAAATTCCCTAAAACCTTTAAAAGCTCTTTAAATCATTAAAATTTAATAAAAATTTCTTGCAATCTTTTAAAACACCTTAAAATGTTTAAAAACCAATCAGGGAATGTGTGTCAGTCTTGATTATTGTTGACAGTTACTTAAAGTGCTTCTCACAGAAATTACCTGAGTTTGTAATTTTTTTCAATATTCCTGACTTTCCTTGACCAACAAAATTCCCTGACTTTTCCCTCATTTGCAGGTATTCTCTTACCTTGGCCTCCCTTTGTTTATAGATTGGGTTTTTATCCATGTACCATTTTAGGGTTTTTACATATATAAAATACCCCTCCCCAAATCCTCAACTACCCCACCTCTCATAATAAGCCTGACGTCCTAAATCCTGTAATTTTTGTACTTTCTAAAATCTCCTACCGCCTGTAGCCGAATTTTTACTAGAAGCACATACATTTGCCTGAAAATTTGGTCACAGAAGTGGAAAACTGCAGAAAACCAAAAACTCCTGAGCACAGCCGGTCAATAGTATCGAGGGCTTACATTCATCCTCGGCATCAAACCTCCCCCGCTCGTAATTACAGTGAAACCTGGATTTAGCTCCTCTAGATTTTTTCCTTCCGAGAATTGACGCCGCGCCGTGGGGATACGTGTAAGGCCCTTGCGGGGGGCTGTGCGGTGTACACTCAGGCGTGACAAAACAGAGAGAGAAACAGGAGACAGATAAAACAAGAGAGGGACAAAATAGTTCCGAGTCTCTGGATTTAACGCCAAGGTCAGCCCCAAAACCGGCGCTTAATCCAGGTTCGACTGTAGTTAAACGCAGTAAAAACACGACTACGCGAGAATCACGAACAATAACTCATCCGAACGCTAGCCGCGCCCGTCTGTGTTCAACATTCTAGATCTCGACGAGTCTAGAATCACCACCTAGCTACTGCCGTCGGTCACCCTATGTTTATAAGAAAGACGATAAATTTACTCCAAATTCAAAAGTAATCAAAGAGCACTTTCCTACCCTAAAAACTATAAAGGATCGATTAGCTAATCCTATTTCTCTAAGTAACACTTCGAGACTGAGGGGCCGAAATGTCGAATGACCAATGACCAGGGGTCGTAAAGCCTTTGACCTTGAAAGATTTTCGATCGAGAATTCCAGTGCGGGGTCTTGATATCGTCGCCAGAGTCCAAGAACCGGGCGTTTAGTCAAATGCTTGCGGGAAACGCTAAATCAGGAACTCCCGGGACACACTCGTTCCCTCGTCCAAGGAAGACAAATGTCACTTTTGTGGGGGCTGGCCCTGGCCTCCACATAGATGCATGGTCTATGGCGGTAAATCAAGGGTGGTGATATTAAAAGGCCGCTTATACGCGAAAACGTAAGATTTATTTCTGGGAGAGAAAGAGAGACTAGGGGGATGAGGAGGAAGAAAATATATATAGAGAGAGAGAGAGAGAGAGCTGAAAAGATAAAAAGAGAAAGAGAGAGAGACGGAATCTCTCGCAAACAAGGAAGAGAGAAAGAGAGAAAATTGGGGAGAGATCGAGGTACTTTTCGACTCACCCTATCTCCGTATAATCATGTCGCGCGTCGAGAGCGGTTTGTTCCAGCTAATATCGTGCCATCGAGAGGGATCGAGGGTAAAAATATCGTTGGTTTTCTCTCTGATCAATTCTGACTTTGTTGCGAGGTCACTCACCAAAGTTTAGCCAATTTCCCTTTGATTTATTTATTGTCGCTCGCGTTTGAAATTGGAAATTATTTTGAATATAAGTCCGAAATTTTCGACCAAAGGGGCAACCGACATTTAAAAAAAGTCTGCATATGTCCACTTAAGATCAGATTTATAACATTGTAGTTTTTTCTCATTTAGTGACTCGCAAACTCATTAAATAATAAGCAACAAATAAAAATCAGCATTCTAAGTAAATAAGTTTTAGTGCAATAATGTCTTAGGAATATAGGTGTATGTTAGAATAAGAACGTCAGGTTTCATATTTACTGTTAGACACTATTTATAGACAACACGCTTTGAATATAAATGTTTCAAATATTGTTGTTATAATTCAGTTATATAGAACAATAATTAATTTTATTTACATATATTACAAAAATAAAATTATTGAGGAGGAAAAAAAATATTTAAAAAATTAAATTAATATAAATAAAAACGAAAAGCCGACGCACAAAAATCTATCTTAGGGAATAAGTGAAATGTACCAATAAACTTGTTCTAGAATAAATCACTGAAGAGGGCCTCTATATGGAGCCGAAACGTCTGATGGAAATTTAAATCTTCTTCATCATTTATGGACCCCAAAGTCACAATACGGAAAACTAATAAAATATATAATGTTTGAAAAAGTTAAAAAAAAACTTTTATTTAAATACGATAAAAAAAATATTCCCTCTGAAAAGGGGGCTTGCAATGATAATAATAATAAAATTTATAAACGACCGAAAGACCAAAACTTGAAAGCGGCCGAAGTTGAATAGCAGCTGAAACGTGAAAGCGACCGAAATTTTAAAGCGGCCGAAATTTGACAGAAACTCAAAGTTGAAAACGAACGAAATTATAAAACGACTTGAATTCAGAAACGACCAAAATTTCAAAACACGCGAAAATGAATACCACTGAAACTTGAAAGTAACCGAAATTATAAAGCGACTCAAATTGATAAAAGACCAAATTTTAAAGCGGCCGAAATTTAATACCACTGAAACTGGAAAGTGACCAAAATTATAAAGCGACTCGAATTTAGAAAAAAAAACCGAAATTTTAAAGGCGGCCGAATTTTAACACCACCTGAAACATGAAAGCGACCGAAATTTCAAAGCGGCCGAAGTTTATTAGCAACTGAAACTTAAAAGCCACGGAAATTCGAAATTATAAAGCGACTCGAATTTAGAAAAGTCCGAAATTTTAAAGGCGGCCGAATTTTAACACCACCTGAAACGTGAAAGCGACCGAAATTTCAAAGCGGCCGAAGTTTATTAGCTACTGAAACTTAAAAGCGACTGAAATACGAAATTATAAAGCGACTCGAATTTAGAAAAGTCCGAAATTTTAAAGGCAGCCGAATTTTAACACCACCTAAAACGTGAAAGCGACCGAAATTTCAAAGCGGCCGAAGTTTATTAGAAACTGAAACTTGAAAGTGACTGAAATTCAAAATTATAAAACGACTCAAGTTTAGAAAAGACCGAAATTTTAAAGCGGCCGAAATTTGACAGAAACTCAATGTTGAAAGCGAACGAAATTATTAAACGACTTGATTTCAGAAACGACCGAAATTTCAAAACACCCGAAAATTAATACCACTGAAACTTGAAAGTGACCGAAATCATAAAGCGACTCAAATTTAGAAAAGACCGAAATTTTAAAGCAGCCGAAATTTGACAGACACTGAAAGTTGAAAGCGACCGAAATTATATAGCGACTTGAATTCAGAAACGACCGAAATTTCGAGGGACCCGAAATTTAATACCACTGATACTTGAAAGTCGACGAAATTATAAAGCGACTCAAATTTAGAAAAGAATAAAATTTGAAAGCGGCCGAAACTTGATATCACTGAAACTGGAAATTGACCAAAATTATAAAGCGACTCGAATTTAGAAAAGACCGAAATTTCAAGGCGGCCGAAATTTACCACCACTGAAACGTGAAAGGGACCAAAATTTCAAAGCAGCTGAAGTTTATTAGCAACTGAAACTGGAAAGCGACCGAAATTATCAAGCGATTCAAATTTAGAAATGCCCGAAATTTTAAAGCGGTCGAAATTTAATAGAAACTGAATGTTTAAGACAACAGAAATATGAAGCGACACTAATTTATAAACGACTGAAATTTTAAATCGACCGAAATTTAATAGCAACTGAAAATTAAAAGCGACCGAAATCATAAAGCGACTCAAATGTAAAAAAGACCGAAATTTAAGAGCTCATGAAATTGAATACAAACTGAAAGTTAAAAGGCACCGAAATTATAAGCGAATAAAATTTAGAAAAAAAACGAAATTTTAGAGCGGCCGAAATTGAATACAAACTGAAAGTTAAAAGTGACCGAAATTATAAAGCGACTCAAATTTTAAAAAAAGAGCGAAATTTTAGAGCTGACCAAATTGAATAGAAACTGAAAGTTGAAGGCTACTGAAATTATAAAGCGAATACAATTTAGAAAATACCGAAATTTTAGAACGGCCGAAATAGAATAGAAACTGAAAGTTGAAAGCGACCGAAATTTGCTACTTCAATGCTACCGAATCTTGAAACTTACCGACATTTTAAAGCAAATCGAATATTTTAATTTGGAAATGATCGGAATTTCAAATTGGATAAAATTATAGAAAGACTGAATTTATTAGCTATCGAAATTTAAGAGCGAATGAAATTTGAAAAAAAAAATTGAAAACAGACGAAATTTAATAGGGAAACAAAATTTTTTATGCGGAAATTTCCCAAAATAGAAAAGTCTTTTAACTGAAAAACAGAACATTTCAAAGCTATCCAAATCCTACAGATTACAAAATTTTCAAAGTTTCGAATTCAATTCCAATTTCTCAAATCAGACGAAAGCTATGGAGTTAATGAAAACAGATCAGGATGAAGATAAATTTTCAGTCCAAAAGGACGAATTTTCAACTAAAAAAATATAACTTTTTAACAACATACTTAAACATTCAATAAAATAATTCAATTTTCAATAACATAGTTGAGTTTTTAACCGAATACTTGAACTTCTTACTTACAAAGATATATTTTCAACCAAATGGTCGAGTTTTTAATCAACGAGGAATTTACTCGACCAAAAACAGTTGCATTATCCACCAAATAGTTAAATTTTCAAGCTAAAAAGATGAATTCGCAACGAAAAATATAATCATTGATATTTCAATAAAAAAAGCAACTTTTCCTCAAAATAGTTGAATTTTCAACCAAAGAAGTTGGAATTTCCTACAAAATACTTCAATTTTTATCCTAATAGTTGATATTTCAACTAAAACAGCTCAAATTTCTACCGAATGAAATAATAAATTAATTTTGAACAAAATAGTCAAATTTTCAACCAATGAGATGAATTTTCCAAATAACAAGATAACATTTCATCAAATAAAGATTTTTCAGTCAAAAAGGAAAAAAAAGTTCTTCCATATTGCTAAACTTTCAAGTAAACCGACGAATTTTTCTAGTTGAAATTTCAATTGAAAAAGATCAATTTTCAACAAAATAGTTAAATTTTCAACTAAAATGATGAATTGAAAAAAAATTAATTTTCTACCCAAAAAACAACGAATTTTCTACTAAAATGATAAACCTTTAACAAAAAACTTATTTTTTTAACAAAGTGGTTGAACCTTTAGTCACAGTAGTTCAATTTTCAACCAAAAGTGATAAATTACAAAAATATTAATCTACCCATATTTTGATTTTAAATAAAAAACCGTCGAAGTCAATCAAAACAGACGAATTTTTGACAAAATAGTTGAATTTTCGACTGATATAGTTCAATTTTCAGTTAAAGAATCAATTTTCAACAAAAAAAAAGAAACAAATTTTCAACTAAAATGATAATTCCTCAACATGAAAATCATTTCTTAACAAAGTAGTTCAACCTTTAACCAAGTATTTCAATTTTCAACCAAAAAATGACTTTTCAACAAATAACGTTATTGTAGATATTTCAAGCCAAATTTGTATTTTAAATAAAAAACCATGGAATTCAACCAAAAAAGATGAACTTTTAAGAAAATAGTATAATTTTCAACCAAGAAAGATTTTAGTTGAATTTTCAACACCAAAAAATAACATTTCTAACTAGAAATATAATCATCAGATGAAAGCAACTGAAAATAAAATAGAAATAGAAATGCAAGACAAAAAAAAATATACTATTTCTAATACATACAAATTACTAACAAGAATATTATTTCAGGATGTCAGCAAAACTTCATGTTAAAAATTCCTTAATTTTTCCCTGACCATTTTTTCATTTTCCCTGACCAATAATATTTAAAGACGCAGATTCATAATCTTGTAGCATTTTAAATTCAAAAATGCTAAATTCATTATCCTTATTTAAAGTGCATCTTGTCGAAATTCTCTGACTTTTGCAAGATTTTTCATCAAATTCCCCGATTTCCAGATCTATATAAAAATTTTTCGCGATTTCTCTCGAATCATCTCAAGGCCTGGTATAAGACACAGCATTTGATTCTGGCACAGAGTAGACACGCTTGCCTTCGGCATAAAATTTAAAGAGTGCCTTGAAGGCTCTCTACCCTTTTTACTCGATTTTTCGAAATCGATTGATCGATCTGAGGAAAACACGCGTAGGCTGCGCACAAGGCGTGACCATTAGCTACCACGATACCCACGAAAAACATCTATCTAATCGCCATGCTAGATCGCACCCATGTATTTACATTATAAAATATAAAAGTTGATTGCTCCTACGTGACTCTTCAATCAAACCTAGATAAGCGAAATAGGAAACAATAGTCCAAAAAAGTCTATAATATATTTGCATAATCCATGATTAGAGAGAAATTCTTTTACTTTGATTTAAATAAAGAAAGCTACACGCAAACCCTAATTCAGTTTCCTATTTTAAAATTATCACTGACACTTCAATCAGACCTAGATACGCGAAATGGGGAACAATCGTTCAAAAAGTCTAGAATATATTTGCGTAATCCATGGCTCGAGACCAATTTTTTTACTTTGATTTAAATAAAGAAATCCACACGCAAACCCCAATTCAGTTTCGTTTTTTTAAATTATTACTGATTAGGGATCATCCATAATTGCAATATGAAATACTTTAAATTCATAATATTTCAGGTCGAAATATATATTGATATTGAATTTTCAACAAATCAGATTCATTTTATTACCAAAAAGAGGAATCTTCAACTTATAAAGGATGAATTTCTAATAAAAAATGGAGCAGTGCAATTTATAGATAAAAAATCAATTTTTAACGAAGAAAAAATAAATTTCCATAAAAAAAGTTACATTTTAAACTGAATAGGTGCATCTCATCAAAATATGAACTTTAACAAACTAGTTCAACTTTCATCAGGTAGTGGAATTTTTAACTGAAAAAGATGAATTTTTAACCAAATAATTACATTTTTAACCGAAAATGAATTTTTTAATTAATTTACACCGAAACAGTTGCATTTTTATTCGAAAAGGATAAATTTTCAATCAAGAAGATTAACGTTTAATCAAAAAGACGACTTTTTAACAAAATACATGAATACAAAAGATCAATTTTCAACCAAAAATAAAATAGTTACATTGTAAGTTAAAGAAATTAATTCTCAACAACAACAACAACAAAAAACGAATTTTGAACAAAATAGGTAAACTTAAAAAAAGAGATGAATTTTCAACTAAAATTATGAATCTTAGAAAAAATGAATTTTTAAACAAAGAGTACACCCAAAAATATGATTTTTTAACAAAAAAAATTAATTTTCTACAAAAATGTTACATTTTCATAAAAATAGTTTAATTTTTAACCAAACAGTGAAATTTAAACTAAAAATATGAATCATTCACAAAAAACTTAATTTTCAAAATAATAATGTAATTTTATATAGATAGATTAATAGATTATTATTATTAGATAGATTAATTTTCAACCAAAAGGACGAATTTTTAACAAATTACATGAATTTTCGACTAGAAAAGATTAGTTTTCAATAAAAATATTAGCTTTCAACAAAAAATGGAAACGTTACATTGTTAGTTAAATACATTAATTATCAAGAAAAAAAAAGAATTTTCAATAAAATAGTTACATTTTCAACATAAGAGATGAACTCTCAAATAAAATGATATATTATAAAAAATTAATTTTCGACAAGAAACAACTCAAAAGATGATTTTTTAACCCGAAAGATTAAAAAGATGATTTTTTAACAAAAAAGTTAATTTAATACGCAACAGTTAAAATTTCATAAAAATAGTTGAATCTGTAACCAAATAGTTTATTCAAACCAAAACATATAAATTTTTACCAAAAAGTTAATTTTGAACCGAATAGTTTAATTTTTTACCAAATTGTTGAATCCTCAACGAAACCAGATTAATTTAGACCCAAACAGTTGCAGTTTTAACCAAAAAGGAGGAATTTTCAACCAAGAAGATTAATTTTCGACAAAAAGGACGAATTTTAAACAAAACAGTTGAATTTTCAATCTCAAAATATGACTTTTTGACAAAAAAATTAATTTTCCATTAAAAAGTTTAATTTTCATGAAAATAGTTTAATTTTTAACCAAATAGATAAACTGAAACCAAAAATAAACATTTTTAACAAAAAAGTTAGTTTTCAACAGAATAGTTTAATTTTCTATCAAATTCTTGAATCCTCAACCAAACCAAATTAATTTAGAGCCAAAAGGTAGGAATTTTTAACCAAGAATGTTAATTTTCAACCAAAAACACGAATTTTTAACAAAATACATGAAAAAAAAAGAATACAAAATACGAGGGCTGTTTGATAAGTCAGTGACTTTTTGAATTTCCCGCGCAGTAACTTTAAATGCAACACAGCTACGTATTCAGCTCAGTGTTTTTTGCGTAAAAAACCATCACTCAAACCAAGGAAAGGCTTGATAAATACTATGGGAACTCCGTACCATAAATTTCAATGGTTAAGAAGTGGTTTACTGAGTTCCGTTGTGGTCGTACCAGCACAAGTGACGCCGAACGTTCAGGTC
>JAABKJ010001089.1:0-31670 GCA_011634705.1 Andricus grossulariae
ATTATATATTATATATTATATATTATATATTATATATTATATATTATACTCAAATTCTCTAAGTTTGTAATTTTAACTTGTATATTATTAGAGATTATAATTTCCGCCTGTATAACGTTGAAAGTCGAATTCTGAAATTAGAGATGTAAAACTTCTCCAAATTTGAAATAATATTTCCCTCGTTTATCAATAACAGAATCAAACGATTCTATATTAAATGAGAAGAATATTAAGTAGACATTCATTTCTGTGACCATATTCTCAACTATCATTTATGCCTCCCATAAAAATAAAATAATAAATCGATATATGAAAATTGTTCTAGAGCAATTAAATTGATGAAGGGCGTAGAAGATTAAAGTGCAGGTAGTGGAAGGAGAGACAAGAAGGAGATGAACCAGGAGTCAAAATAAGAGAGAAAAGGACAGAGCGCTCTTGAAAGCTTTTAAATGATGATGAGAAGACGCGCGGTGAACCTGTCAGTCACGTCGCAAGCGGAGCACCCACTTCACGGCACTTCATGGCCACTTCGGGGCATCCGGAGATGCGGACCGCGAAGGAGGTGAGAGGTTAGGCAAACACGGGGCCTTATCTGATGGCCCGTCAGCACGCGGACCCCTTGCAGCCCCCGCTGACCCCTGGATCACTCCATGGCGCCGAAAGAGCCCTTCATGGATCTCAACACTGGATAGGCGGTACCTTAGTAACCTTTCATTTTGATAGATTCAATTTAAATCATTTTTAAGCTTCGAGATCGATTCTGAGATCTCGATTCGGCCTGGTATTGAAATCTCCTCGGATCCATTGAGTCTCTTATACGCCCTACCTGATGAGACGTCTCAGGTTTACTGTCGGTTGAGGAAGCGATTGAGTTTCTTAAATCAGTCAATGAAGTCTCTTACAATGAATAAAGACAATATATACTTAAGTATAAAGACGGTAATTTTCATTGAAACCGAAACACATTCATTAATGTGTTAAGGAAAAAAAAGTGGAGAAAGTGACCACTTTCATTTAGAAGAAGTGATATTTGTATGTAGGTTCAGAGCTGGATTTGAGACTCAGCTAGGTCACCAATAAATTTTCCGCCTTGTTCAGCTCTCTTCACCCTCGAAAATCATCCCTTGATGTAAAGTACCCTTTTTCAGCTCTTTACAGCTCTAGAAATCATCCCTAAGTATAAGATCCCCTTGAACTGATCTTCTAAGCGCCAAAAATTAACCCTAAGTGTAAAATAGCCTTGGCTAGCCGTCTCAGCCACAAAAATCACCTTACAGTGTAACATTCCATTTTCGAGCTCACCCCAGGCCCAAAGATTATCTTAAGTGTAAAAACCCCATGTCGGCTCTTCCCAGCCCCAAAAATCCCTCCTAAGTGTAAACTCCTTTGGCTAGCTATCACCAGCCCAAATAATCATGTTTCACAGCTCTTGCTAATTCCAAAAGTCACCCCTAAGTATAAAATCCCCTTGTCCAGCCCTCCCTGGCCCCAAAAATTACCCATAAGTGTAAAATTCT
Organism: Andricus grossulariae; assembly: GCA_011634705.1. NCBI lineage: Eukaryota > Metazoa > Arthropoda > Insecta > Hymenoptera > Cynipidae > Andricus > Andricus grossulariae. The sequence continues at coordinate 1,518 of JAABKJ010001089.1, forward strand.
GTTCTCCGACTACTTCCAGCCCCAAAAATGACTCCTATGTGTCAAATTTCCTTAACCTGCTCTTTTCAGGCCCAAAAATCACCCTTTTTGATCACAAAAATAACTCCAAGTATGAAATCCCCTTGTCCAGCTCTTCCCAGCCTGAAAAGACTCCTTATTGTGAACATCCTTAGCTAACTCTTTCAAGTTTCAAAATTCACCCCTAAGTTTAGAATCCCCTTTTTCAGCTCTCTTCAGACCTAAAAGTCGCTCTCAAGTGTCACATTTTCTTTTTGTGATCTGCGCAACCCAAAAATCACCCCAAAGTAAAAAATCCCCTTGACCAGCTCTTCTCAGCCCTAAAAATCACCTTCAAGTTTGAACCCGCTTATCTGGCTCTTCCAGCCAACAATCTCAGAATACAGCTTTCTCTACTTCCAAAAATAACCCCTAGGTGTAAAATCGTCTTTTTCAGCTCTCCCAAACTCCAAAACTCGCCCTTTAAAAGTAAAATCTCATTGTCGAGCTTTACCTAGCACCAAAAATCACACCTAAGTATGAAGTTCTCTTTCACAGCTATCCTTAGACCCAAAAAATTACCCCCAGGGATGAAATCTCCTTGTCCAGCACTCCCCAGCACATACTCCTTAGTGCAAAATCCCCTTGTCCAGCTTTTCCCAGTCCCAACAATCCTCTTTTCCAGATCTCACCAGCTCCAGAAATCATCCTTAAGTATAAAATCCCTTTGGCCAGCTCTCTCTCTCAAAATTCACCCCAAAGTGTAAAATTCCCTTGTCCGCTTTCTTCACCCCAAATTCAGTCCGAATTCAAGGCCGCTATATCACCCTTGAAAATATGTTGCCCCAGCCGAGAAATACTAATGTATGAACCGAGTATGAAATAATAATTAATAAATATAATTTGTATAGTTGTAGTATAATTAAACTGTCAGAGTTTCGGTTTAATAATCCATATTTATGAAACTATTCAAGTCTACACCATCAACGTTTGGGAAGCATTACACAACACCTTAGATCGAGGAAGCGTTGCATCAACTTATTATTAAGGAAGAACTAAAAACCAAGTAAAACTCTAGAGCCAATCTTTAATCTCGATCGTTTACTTTTCCCGTAAGAATATCGACCATTAACCTTTGCGTTTAACCTTTTCCTAAATTCTAATGTTCGTCTTCTCTCTCTCGTGCATAAGGTATAACAAGTTCTGGTCGAAGTGAAGCGTCTTATAATATTCGCCGGAGGATCATCACGGAAGAGAGACGCGAGCGGTACCATCGTATGTCTCGGTCACGAAGGGGCCATCTCGTTATAAGGGCGGTCCAAATACCGAGCAAATTGGCGCGACTCCCACACTATCGCTCGTTTGACTCGCGCATACGATATATACCAATGCTCTCCATCAGAGAGAGGGGGTGGTAATGTGGATGCGCATATACAATATGCGCAAGAATATTATAACGAGGCTCGCACATGCTGCACGCCATGCGTGCTTCGTTATATATTACGTTACGCTTACGCGTGTGTAATTGCGAGCATCGTCCACGAAAGCGCTTGATTTATGTCTTCATACGAAGAGTTCGCTCAGAATGCGTGGGATGGGTCCAGAGAGAAGTGGGGGAATACGTGAGAAAAGGGGCGGTTCTCGTCTTTCTTGCAAGCTGTAAATTCAGTTTTTATATTCTCCTTTTTATGTTTCCACGAATTAATTCATTTGAGATAAGTGCAAACTAAGATCAAGATTGTGGGATAGCAAATGATTAAGACTGAACATTATACATAATTCTTATCAACATTGTCGAGTCCCGCGACTGGCGATTAACCAGAAATTAATTACATTATGTAGAATAGATGAGGTCTTAGTCTTTCAAGCATAGATTAGTTTTATCAAATTGTATAAATCAGTGCAGACATCCTAAGGCTACGTTAAAAGTTCAATAGACTCTTCAGATGACACGCGCCAGATTACCGAGATGTAAAATAGCTAGGATCAGGCCTTAACTTGTTACGCATCGACCAATTTTTCCAAATTGTATGAATCACTCAAGACACTCTAAGGCTACGCTACAAGGTTTAATAGACTACATATATCACGCTCCGAATTACCGATTAGGAAGTTTTTGGGACCAAGGACCTCAATAGCGTAGGAGTACGAGCCGTACGTCACAACTGACTATAATCTGTGACCCATCCAGGGACCCAGTTTGGTTCACCAGCTCAGTTAAGTTCAGTTTTGCTTCAGTGCAGTCTTCTTTAATTCGGGCAGTCACTAGTCATTTCTTAAAATCAGCACTTTCAGTTTTGATGTTAACACCCAGTGAACTATCAAAAATTTCAAGGAAATCAAATGAGTATCTGTTTTGTCCCCAAGCGCAAACTTTTCGTTAAATTTCATCTAGAGTTTCAAAAAGCAGTGAGTGCCGTATTTCTTTAGTTTCCTTTTTTACTGTTCCTTATTCACAAATTGAACATTACTTAGACCTATCTTTAAGATACTGAGCAACAACAAAGACAAGTCATCAACCCCCAAGTCCATGGTGCCAGTTAATTCAGAATAAGTTAATAATAATGATTATTTTCCTTATCCCTCAGCCAAGAGCCTTCTGATCTTTAAATGAAACGAGGTCCTGTTAGACTCAGATGAAATTGATTCAAGGGTAATCGACAATCTGATCAACTGAATTTGAATGAAGGAAACCTCCCTACAGTGGATTTTTTTTTCAAATCGGTAGATATTAAGACTCTCTAACCAGTCTCTCGGCAACGCCCCATTTAAAACGAGGCTAAATGGGGCAATTCCTACAGAAGGAAATTGAAATTAGGTCGAGTCTACTAATGTCAAGTGAATTCGAGTGGATATCAGATGAATTCAAGTCACTTCAAATTGAATATATTGCAAATTATGTCATTGAATCTGAATGAATTGTGATGGAGCTGCATTGTATATTGTATATACAATAAATAAAATCCTATTATGTTCATAAAGATTCAAAAGAAATAATTAACATCCTGGTAAAATAATTCAATGGTCCGTTTAATTAAAGAAATTGAAAGGTGAATATTGGAACACGGTGCGGCTAAACCGATTTTCACCTAAAGTTTTTTGAAAATGGGTTTTTATTGCTGATCACAGTATCTGGGCATCCGACGAATAATTTGAGGCCAAATTAAAAATAATCGATACAGCCCTTATTGAAAAAAATGGATTTATGTGTTTATTTAATTGTTAACCATTATTAAAATCTCATTTGCAAAAAACTATAGGTGTTCTGTTACTCGGGTCGAATTTTCAATTTAAACTGGAACCCATTCGGATGTTCTTGAAACATTCGGTTTTTCGAAATTGAGTTAATTTTGAGAAAAATGAAAAGCGACTTAAATCAATGAATAGAAATCTTTTATGGGCTTAAAAATTTTGAATGTATAAATGGCACGAATAAAACATGACCTTTTTGAAAAAAGGCTGAAGTGCTTATAATTTTGCAAAATGAAGATTGATAGAAGGAATTTTCTCTCTTTAGAAACCTAACAAGAAGCTTAAAAGTTGTGAAAAGCGCGCTACAATATAATGCTAAAATTCACTACCTTCAAATTTCTTCACTAGGGCTAATTTTTGTACAGGACAACTTTTGACCAGTTGTTAATTTTTTATACATATTTATTATTAAATGAGGCTAGGATTTTCATTCTGTTTTATGATCACGATATTGTTCTGCTCACAGAAAGAATTTTAATTTTTCGCTAGTAGCTTGTTGGATTCATGATTAATGAATTAAAGTTCAAATTACTGTTTCGTTTCTTACCATTGATTAAATAGTCTCTTTCGATTTGGCCCGCAACAATTTAAGTCGTATTCACAGTAAACACCCACGCGATGCCTCTGGGCGAGTGGACCCCCTGCAGATGCTTTCCAAACGTCTAATTACTGGCAAAGCCTATCCCCTTTAGATGCCACGAGATATGTGGATTGTAACTAATAACAGTTAACACACTAAGGATAACTTACAATTGACCTTGATCACTCAAAGAATGTTCCATTTTACCGCTACGTACATGAGCACATAAGATCTATAGAACCCCGGCAGTTATTGCTGATTGTATGACTGAAGTCAATCGAGAGCAAATTATTTCTTTATGGAACTTTCATAATATAGTGTTTAAAATTCCATTTTTAGAGTGGCCGTGAAACTTCATTTTAAAAATTTCCCAACTTATCTCTGATTTTTCCTGTTAACTTTACTCCCATGAAATATGAATTTTCAATTTTAAAAAGGACAAATTTTCAACATAATAGTTAAATTTTCGACCAAAAAATATGACTTTTGATAAAATAATTAAATTTTCAACAAAGTAGTTGCATTTATGATCAAGTTGTTGAATTTTCAACCTACAAAGATGAATTTTCAGCCAAATCGTCGAATTTTCAAAACAAAAAATTAGTCAAAGTAGGTGCCGCACTCCTACAAGAAAGGGTTTTTTACCCTATTGAGACGTTAATTGAGTCGTTTAAATCTCCCATCCTATACTTAACCACCCCTACTCCACTGCTTTTCCACCCCTCACTTCTTGTTTTCTCACCTTCTTTCCCAACTTTTTCATCCTCTACGTTCCCCTTTCCTCGCTACCTTAGCTAGCACCTCCTTTCCCTACTTCCCTTTCCCAGCCATCACTTCCCCTCACATCATCTACTTTTCCTCCCTAATTTCTCCTCCCTTCCCCTCACATCATCTGCTTTTCCACCCTAATTTCTCCTTACTTCCCCTAATTTTCCTCCCCTCATTTCTCATAATTTCCCCCACTTATCATTCGCTCACTTCCCCTCATTTCCTTTACTTCTCCTACTTCTTCTCCTCCCATTTCGCCTTATTCTGCCAACTACACCTCTTCACATTTCCCCTCGCTTCCCCTGCCCCCTCGTTTCTACTAATTTTCCCTATTACCCCTCTAGTAATTTCCCTACCTCACATACATCCACTACCAATTTCCCTGCTTTCCCTCTCCTTATTTCCCACCAATTCCACTACTTCCGTTCCCACATTTCCCCTTGATTTCCCCACTCAACCAGCGCTCATTTCCCCTCACTTTCACTACTACCTCTCCCACAATTTTCCGTCCTATCCCATCCTTGGAAAAAATGATTTACAATGCAGTTAAATTTTTAATCGAAAAAGGAGAATTTTCAATCAAAAATGACGAATTTACCATCAAAATAGACCAATGTTCAAGAAAACAGTTGTATTTTCAGCAAGAAGATAAACTCACCGCGGAAAATGTAAACGTTACTATTTCGACCAAAAAAATAACTTTCGACAAAATAGTTAAATTTTCAACTAAAGTGAAAAATTTCCTGCCTAGTAATGCATTTTTAACAGCGTAGTTTAACTTTTAGAAAACTTTGTACAATACAGGTAAATTTTCAACCCGAAAATAATAATTTTCTACAAAAAAGATGAATTTTTAACAATATTATTTTATCTTCAACCAAAGAGGTAAATTTTTAATTAAAAGGGTCGAATTTTCAATCAAATTGTTAAACGTCCAACCCACAAAGATGAATTTTCAACCGAATGGTCGAATTTTCTAACAAAAGAGTTTAAACTTGGACGAAAAATAGTTGCATTTTGAACCAAATAACTGAATTTTTTAGATGACACTTGAATTTTCATCCAAGAAAACAAATTTTCAATTAGGAAAGACGAATTTCATATCCAAATAAAGAAATATTTGCACAAATAATTAAATTTTCGATCAAAACAACCACTTGCATTTCCAGCCCGAATAGTTGAATGTGCAAACTACAAAGATGCTTTATCAACAAAATAGACAAATATTCAACCAAGAAGATTAATTTTCTACCAAAAAATACGAATTTCCAATAAAATAGTACAACTTTTAACTAAAGATATGAATTTTCGAATAAAATGATGAATCTGAAAACTTCAACTAAGTAATTAAATTTTTACTCAACAAAATGAGTTCTCGACGAATCATGCAATAGTAGATTTTTTAATCGTGACATAGACTGGAACCTCGATTTCTGCAACTTAACTGATGCAACTCATGTGGCTAAGAATTGCCGTTCCCATGCTGTTTGTCACGCTTGACTGATCAGCGTCTTTTTCTCGGACCCTAGGAGGCTACCACCTCTAGGAACGTACAAAATGTTTCCAAGAATTCAGGTTCTAGTGTATTTTTATATAAATTGAATAACAGTCTAATTACCCAAGAAGACGAATTTTTAAACGAAATAGTTGAATTTTCAACAGGGAATTAAAAATTGTTTACCAAAAATATAATCGTTAGGAGGAAGCTAAAGAAAAAAAATAGTAATAGGAATACAAGGTGAATAAATCAGTAACAAGAGTATTATATTAGACTGACAGTATACTTCATTTTTAAAATTCCTTAACTTGGCCTCGATCATTTTTTCCCCTGACCATTAATATTCAAAGACCAGAATTTTAATCTTCTAACATTTTTAACTCAAAATCTGTTATAAGCGGAATAAAATAATTTATATTATTATCATTTAAACAAATTTTAATTTGTCATCCTTGACTTTTGACTTTCAAAAGATTTTTCTTACAAAATATCTGTCTTTTCCCTGAAAAATAAAATTCCCTAACTTTTCTCCAATTACCAGGTTTATCCTGATCTTCGGGCACCCCTGCGTTTTCTTACAAAATTCTTGTAATTGATATCGGAAGTGATATTACAAATTCAAAAGCTTTTTATAAATTAATTCCAAAAGATACTTAAATCATCAGTAAACTAATTGGATGAATACTCCATCTCTTCTTAAGAAACCATTTTTAATTTGAATAATGAATTGAGCTTGTATAACCGCGTGAAATCTGCTCGTGTAATAACGATCCCTGCTTGAAATAAGACCGGCATCCCGCTGAGAAGCTCGCGCATAAACTCGGTCGATGGAATTCTAAATCCGATGGGTCGGTTGTCTTAACCCTTAACCAGAATACCAACATATAGTTGTGAGTCAACCTTCTATTTATGTGACAACGTAAATTTCGCACTTGCTCACCACCGTAACCAGCAATTTGGTCAGACATACATCCCTGCGGGAGAAGAAATAATTAATTCGTTACCTCCTGACACCTATGGCTTTATAATATTCATGTGTAATTGAATTTATTAAAGAGTCGCAAATTTAATGGCGTGATTCTTATCAAGTCAGATCTGCATTAATTTGAGATTTTGCACCGAAAATATTCCTTTACTCCTATACACAGAATCATCTGTTTTGCCAACTTTGCAATGTTATAGTTAGAATGACAAGATTCACACTTAGTGAAATCGACCAGGAAAATACGCCGTTTAAAGTAACATATATATTGTATATTGTTTAATAAGGATTTTTGTCCATAGTATATGCAAAGAAAATAATATAGAAGAACCTTAGCTTATGCGCATATAATCTTCCTAACTTATATTAATACTATTTTATTTTCGCTATATGATTAGATTTGACGAGATTCATAAAAGGACAGATATAGTTTATTATCTAGAAAAAGAATTCAAAGAAAAAAAAACTTAGCATATAATTGTGTTTCAAATCTCTTGAATAATATTAAGATCATACAAATAGCTTGCTCATATAAAAGGTGCATGATTCTTCTATGCTTACATTTAGATGGTTCGTAAATAATTTTGTTAATGAGTTCATTAGGATGATCTTTTACTATTGAGTAGTACCTCATAGTGGCTCATGCAATATAATCTTTTATATATTCTATATTTAATTCTTAGTGCATTTCAATAATTCTCTTGTAACGGCGATAATTTCCAATGATTCTTGAGAATTTATTTCGTACAATTTAAAGTCTCTTAAAATTGGTTTGAGAAGTTTAGCTGCATACATACAGGGAACGCATATGCCAATGCAGATCTTATTATTATTACTTTTTTTTTGCTAGTACTTAATTTTTATCTCCTATTTAGCAATGGATATAATTTTGTTAACGATCCTATTGCTCTTTGGCTTATAAAATTAACATGTCTTGTAACTGTTCAAGTGACATGTTTATCTATTTTGGCAAGGCAAAGTAGTCTTAATGATTAGGAATATAAGGCTGGTTTAACAGAAAAAGCATTGTTGACCCAGAAAACTGAGTTTAAAATTTTAATAATCCTAAGGTGCAGTCCATAAACTGGGTTCCTAATTTTCGGCCACTTTTCACCCAACCCCATCAACCCTTGAAAACAAAAGAAATAGGGTTAATTTTTTTACGAAAATAAGGTGACAATAAGGGAATACATTTTTCTAAATAAAATTAATGTAGATACCAAATTGAACTCAATACGAAACCCTTTAAATTCCTACGATTCCAAGTCGAGATATATTTTATTTTCAATAAAATAATGGAATTTAGAACCAAAAATGATTTTCTACAAAAAAAGATGAATTCGCAATCTAAAAAGACGACATCAAAAAAACAGTTGAATTTTGTACCTCAAAAGATGAATTTTGAGCCAAGAAGATTGATTTTCTAGCAAAAGACAAATTTTCAAGTGAATGCAAGAATTTTCAACAATTTTGAAAATTTTGAATGAAACTGAAGAATTTTCAAGCTGAGGAGGTAAAGTATCTACAAAAGAGTTGAATTTTCGACCCTAAAATATGAATTTTCAACCAACAATATTAATTTCAAACAGAAAAGTTACTTTATCAAAAATTAGTTCCATTTCCTACAAAATTGTTAAATTTTTAAGCCAAAATGACGACGTATCCACAAAAAAGTTGAATTTTCAACACAAAGATATGAATTTTCAAGGAAGTGGGACAAAAATGTGTGGAACGTTCTACTAGATGGATTTCATTAAAAATTGGTACTAAGGGGCTATTTGCGTCGCTGAATACAAATTCAAGGTCAATATTCGATCTGCTTTCTAATGTAACGATCAAATGTTTGATAGAAAAAAGCCTACATACAAATTTGAATAGGTTTACAACATTAAAATGAACAAAAAGTATATATTGGGCAAGCGTACCACTGAAGAGTTCAATCGCTTTATTACATGCAATGATTTTAAATTAAGTAACGTTTATTTTAAATAGCTTTAAATTAAATTAAAATTACTTTTTTTGATGTCACCCGAAATCTCTCATAATTTTCCATGCCATCACTGCAAACTCTCGGAATTAACCGTGCAATCATTGCAATTACTCGGAATTCACCGTGAAATCACTGCAATCACTGAGAATTGACTCTGCAATCACTGCATTCCCCTGAATTCGCCGCATTCATTTGCAATAAGTTGCAATCACTTTCAAAGACTTGCAAATCCCTGCAATCACTTGCAATCATGCAATCGGTGTACACCAAAATTCGAAGTTATATACCTCTCGCCATATTCGGATTCAGACACCCAAAAAACGTTAGTGTACCAAGTTTCATGATAATCGAAATAGCATAAATCTATTTATTTTACATGACGCATATTGCGTCAACGAAACTCATGGCCAAAAGATAGCAATTATCGACGTAACATGTAACAGTTGATACTTCACCCAGAAAAGATAATAATTTAATGTAAGCAACAGTTGGATTCAACCGAAAATACCAATTTTCTATAAAATAGTTCAATCCTCAGCCAACACGGATTAATGTTTAGCCAAAACAGTTGGATTGTTAACCAAAAAGGACGAACTTTTAACTCAGAAGATTAAGTTTCTACCAAAAAAGACGAATTACCAACATAATACATGTATTTAGAACAATGTATAGTTGAATTTTCAACTAGAAGAAATTAATTTTCAACTGAACATATCAATTTTTCACCAGAAATGGAAAATGTACATATTCGGTAAAAAGAATGATTTCTCAACGAAAAAAAAAATATTTATAACAAAATAGTTCAATTTTCATCTGAAAACGATAAATTGAAGACTTTCGGCACCGAAAATTTATTTATGTATCAAAGAAGAGGTCGAAATTAAAGAAGAATGATAAAAAAGATAAATTTTCTACTAAACATGGAATAGTTACATTTTCAGTTAGAGAAATATTATTTCAAACCAAAAATAAAACAATCTTTCACCCGAATAGTTAAAATCTAACCAAAGAAATGAATTTGAAAAAAAAGTTAAACTTTAAACTAGGTAGTAGAACTTTTGACCAAAAAATATGACTTCTGAACGAAAAACATAATAGTAGATTTTTCATCCGAAAAGAACTAATTTACAACTAAAAATTGTTGTATTTTCTTGCTGGGCTCCATTAATATAGTTCACATTTAAGCGAAATAACGAGAAAAGAGGCAAACTTTGTTCAAATTTATCATAAGGAGACATACTAAATGTAATTTAAGTTCTTTACGTTGGTTTCACTCCCCCTTAAAATTGGTAACATACTTTATGGATGGCCGTACGTGAATAAATCATATGATCCTGTATGAATATAATTGTTCCGAATCTCGATAATGATCACAGTTTCTGAAAATATTTTTCCCCCGTACCAGAGTTGCACTTAGAGAAAAATGTCTTGCATCCAGCAGATTCCTTTCACACATCACTTGACTTGAAGGACTTGAACTACGAAAGAGGTGAGGTGTTAGAAAATTCGAACAGTCGTTTTTACATTCTACTTTGAACATGAAATTCTCTTGAAATTTTTTATGAAAGAGCCTATTGTACTGATCATCATGAATCCACTCGACTATTGTTGGAAATATTGACAAATTATGTAAACAATCGAGATTCTGATATAAATACTCAATTATTCAAATATATTATTGGGCTTAGAATACGGAAATTTGTAATTTCATTGCAGTTAAAGGTCTGGAATAGCTTCTAAAATTGTGTTATCTCGGACAACAAATAGAAAAACGATGACCTAAAGAACGGCCTAGCGGAACCTCTGAAAAACTCTTTTGAAATAAAAGAAAAGTTATGGCAGTATTTTCTTACTGATGACAAAAAATGTAGGGGGTAGCGTAAAATTCGAAAACATACGTTTTTTGGGATCTTCGATTAGATAGTCATCATTATTGACCATAGTTGCCATGTTAATGAATCTAGGTTTCATTTATTAGGTATTTCCAGACTGGTAGTATTAACTGTATGCCTATAATTTTTTTTATAACACATGGAAAATATAAATGTGAATGACAATTTTTGGAAATGCAAGAAAAAATTAAAATTGCTGATATTATTTCACAAGTAAAGCATCTAAATACAGACTTCACACTCTTCCCTATTCCGCTCTGTTGCTCTTTTTTCAATAATTTCTTTTTTTTTCCTCCTGTTTTCGAGAAACGTCCCCTTCTTCTTGATCTTTTGTTTCGAATTCGAACTGAATTGATAGAAGCGAAGAAGAAAATCCAGCTATATTTAATTAAGAGTTCATTATTTTCAATTTAAATGTCTTCTATTATATTTCTGGTGCAGAAGCCTTTTGGTTCAAAATTCTACTATTTAGTTAAAGACTGAACTATTTTGTTGAAAATTTGTTTTTGCTTAGTTAAAAAGTAACGTCACGACTGTAAATTTAACTAATCCATTTTTGGCTGAAAACTATTCGTCTTTAGTATAAAATTCCACTATTATATTTTCATTGACAATCTATCTTGTTTGGTTGAATATTCATTTGCTTTGTCGAAAGGTGAATTACTATGCTAAAAATTTATTTTCTCGGTTTAATATTGAAGTCTTTTGTTGAAAATTTAAGTTTTCAACTGCAAATTTGACTATTCCTTTTTTTGCGAAAATTGATCTTTTAAAGTGGAAAATTTAACTTAGTAATGTTTCCTTGAAAATGTATCTTTCTTTATTGAAAATTCAACAGCTGGTTTAAAAGCTGAATAATTTGGTTAAATATTCCCTTTATTGGTTGAAGACTCAACCATTTTATTTTTTTTTGTTTGTTGCTCAAAAATTGATTTTTTTCATTGAAAATTTAACTATTACATTATTGGTTGAAAAGTGATCGTTTTTAACTGAAACTTCTACAATTTGTTTGAAATATTATTATTTTTTTTTTAATTTGTTATGTTTGAAAAAGAACCTTTCTGTTGAAAACTCAAGTATTTGGTGGAAATTTGTCTTTTTGGCTTAAAAATTAAACTGTTTCAACGGTTTCAAATGTTTAACATTCATAACAATGCCTTTTTTCGTTAAAATATCAACAATTATATTTCTATGTGGTTAAAAACCTGATAATTTTGTTAATGACTCTACTTATTTGTTAAAAAGTCATTTTTTGGTGAAAATTTACCTGTTTTGATGAGCATTTGTCCTTTTGGATTCGTAATTCAACTGTCTTCTAAAAAATTAATCTTCTTAGCTTGAAAATTTAAATATTTGATTCAATATGGATTTCGAAACAAAATGTCTTTTAGTTCAAGTTTATTATTTTTTGTTCAAGAATTATACCAATTAATTGAAAATTCACCTTTCCAGTTTAAAAATGTAACTATTTTATTGTAATTACTGTTTTTTCAGAATTAATTTACTTCGCTGAAAACGTAACTATGCTATTTTTGATTAAAATTGTTATCTTCACGGTTGAAAATTCATGTATTTTGTTGAAAATTTGTCTTTTTTATAAAAAATTAGTTAAGGTTTGAAAATTTATCCTTATTGGTTCGAATGCAAATGTCTGGTTATTGATTAATTTGTTTTTTTAATTCGAATATTTGGTTGAAAAATTATCTGTTTAGGTTAAAAATTCCAAGATTTTGTTAAAAAATTATGTATTTTTCGAGAATTGAACTGGTTTGTTAAAAACTCTTCTTTTTAGATACAAAGTCGTCTCTCTGGTTTCAAAATTCATCTTCTTTGGTAGAAATTTTCTTGGTTGAAAATCTTTAAAAAATGTGTCCTTTTTGGCTTGAAGATTCAACTATTTGTTTCAAAATGCAACTGTTTGTGATTGAAATTAAATTTTCTGTTTGAAAATTTGACTATTTGGTTAAAAATTAATCTTTTTAGGTTAAAAATGTAACTGTTTGCGTAAAAATTGATCTGTTGTGTTGAAAATTCCTCACCTCTGCTTGACAGTACAACTAGTTGGTTGTAAATGATACAGTTTGGTCTAAAATAATATTTTTTGGCTGAATATTCAACTATCTTATTGAAAATTCAATACTTCTTGATTTTAAATCCTAACTGTTTGATATTGAATTTGATATTTCACCTATGTATTAATTTTATTTAAGATAATTTATCGACCTATTTTCGTTTAAAATCACCCTATTTCCTGTGTTTTGAAAGTATTATGGGCTGTGAAGTCTATTAAAATATTATATTTGTATGTTTTGTGCTTTACTTTAGACTTTTATCCATTAAAATCAAAGAACCATTTTTGACCTAAAATAGGGGGAGGGTTTTTATATTTGTTACGTCACCCTGGGGAGTTTAAGCTTTGTGTACATAATGATCAGCGAAAAAGAAGGAGAGGGGTGAAAAAAGTTTTCGAAATAGCGTGATGTAATTTTTGAAGGGCCCCACATGAGTTTTTTGTTTGTTTTTTAAATAAAAAAAGATCAAAACTAAACACGAAGATCCTTAAATTTGATTCATCAGCACAAAAAAAATTTCTACATGTATTAACAGCTTATCTGACAACTGAACTCTTGTAAAGATCTGTCGATCGATCGATCATCGTTCCAGAAAGACAAGAAACAGCGTCCGAATCCAAATCCTGATCACCAGCAGCGAAGAACTAGGTTGAACTCTATCTCAAGATCTTGACAATGTTTGCTCTTCCACGGGTTGTCGAAGACAGTCAACGTTTACTCCACAATTATGTAATGCCGTCAAACTGTTTCACCAAACATTGGGCCTCACGTTCACACGGCAGTTCGACTACAGAAATATCGCGCGAGACGAGAAAGTCATCAGAGTCACCGCCAACAAAGAAGTCCGCCCGTTACAGATTTTTTTTCAGACTTGATGTTTGACTATCTCACGATCCCACGGCCACACGTGCCTAATCCGAATAACTAAGTACGCCTTCATTTTTAATGTGCTTTCAAAACTAATATCAGTATCTGATTTTCTTTTAAGGTCGAAGTGAAATTTACATTCTTATGAACCATTGTATGCACCAAAATCAGAACACGAAAAAGTTGACGAATTAAAAATAGATTTCCAACTACTTGACAGTTCTCATGGTGTAAAGTGAGACTTTCTTTTGAGACTAATGAAAGGCAAATCGAAAAACCTAAATTGAGAACGAAAGGTGACTAAACAATTAATTGACTCAGCAAATTAGTAAAAATATGCTTCCTGTTCTAAATAATAATTTCGAATACCCTCATAAAAAATCTGAATCCTGTAATTAGAAAGGGAGTTACATGCTTTTGGAAATACCTATACAGGCTTTGAGGCTGAAAATTCAACCCCCCCATCACTTGGACTTAGTAGGTTAAAATATACTAAGAATTTAAAGATAATCAAAAAACATGACTTCCAAAGTAGGAGCACTTGTGAAATAATATAACAAGTAAAAAAAGAGAAGAAAAAACAAAGAGATTCAACCAAAGCCAAACTCTCACCACCCTTACTCTTTCTCCGTCTTTCATGCTACTGGGGACCAAATAATTTTGAAGCCAATTTAGATTCACTTATCGAGGATCATTTATGGAAAAACTACCTGCATTGAAAATAGGAACTTATGCTTATTCCAATTCGCATAATAAGTGAAAATAGAAACATAGTGATTATTATAAAATTTATTTGGTCGAATTTCCCATTCGTCGGTGAACGTTAATTTGCATATATAAGACTTTATCATAGTAACTGAAGAATTAATTAATTCAATTTAACATCCCATCCCAAACTTTGATATGTCTCGCGAGATCCATTTTTAAATAATTTTTTTTGTTACCTTCTCTCTTAGTAAATAATATCTCCATGAATTCTATCTTCTTTTAATTTAGCTCATGATGAAGGATCTTGAGATCATCCCAAATTAAATCATGACCATGTGTGATAATGTATTTTGAAAGGACTGAGTGATATTTATGACTTCTATGAAAATTATTTTGATATTCACCTTTCCTCAGGTTCATTGTCTTATGTATTTGCTCTATATAAACTGCATCACACTCGCTTCATAGAAAAAGGGAATATTACTAATAACAATTGGAAGCTATGAAAGTTTCCCATACAATCAGTGAGATTTCACCAGTTCACTCAGTGGACTTCCATCACTGGTTCAATCAGCGAGGTTCACTGGTTACTCAGTACCAGTAGTCATCTGGTCGTACGCATTGTCGTCCGTCAGCTGGTTAGCTATGGCACTTATCCTTCATCACTTTTGTGCTAAACTTTGCAAAAATATCTTTTTAAAACCGTACTTTACTCTCACAATAATAAATGAGGGCCGGGTTGCAATATAATAGGATATGATATATTGCACCTGACTCTGGGAAATCCCGTCCTTACATACGTCAACATGTCTCGTCGCTCAAAGTCAAACACAAGTGGGCAGGGGCTTCCCCACCAGCCAACTGGAGGTTCATGTCTGGTCCGCGTGGAGCGCTATGTCACTGGTTGAATCTTTCATTTGACGTCACTGGTATATTTAGTAACGATGTTTTAGTTGAGTCACATACTAGTTCACTCAGTCAAAGACGGAAAATCACTGGTTCACCGGTGATCAATCAAAATAATGATTTAACCAGTGAGAATTTCACTGGTTTAGGTTAATAGAGCAGTATAATTTTGAAATTGTAAAATTCCCCAAAAAATCAGACAAAAAGTAATATTTATAGTTAGTCATGTCACAAAAATTGGAAGAATGATATCTAATTCAATTTTCAATAGCACTTACTGGAATGTAGATTGCACAAGAGCAACATTATTCACAAATAGTAAAAGGGTACCGTTCAAACCGGGACATCTGTCGATTAGAAAATGGAATTTGCTGCTTTGTTTTCTATTTAATTGGTAATATTCTCTTTTTTCCATGCACATTAAATTTTTTAATCAAACATTGTTCATCTAGTTTCTCGTACCTTCCTTTTGCTAATTTTAGTCATATTACTTTTGAGCAGATGTCTATATATGGAGTGTAAGCCAAATATTCGTCAAATTTGTTTTAAAATCTTTGAAACTTTTTCAAAATAAGGTAAAACCACCGTGTTGAATGTATTGTCATTTCTAATATTATTTTTATTCTGATGATTATTTTCATACTTGCAGTAAGATTAATCATGTTTTGCACATGTTATTCAACAAAATTAGCCGGATAATGGTTAAGAAGAAGAATTTGTTTACATAATTCAATACTTTTTTCATGAAAATCTGGATCCGACAATTTATGAGCTCTATCAATCAAATTCTTTAGTACTTTTATTTTCTTTCAAATAATAACTAGGAAGAAAACTAAGTGTTTTTCAGGAATAAATAGTTTTTCTATGCGAATCTGTGATAATATAGCCTTCGACAGTTTTAATTGAATTCATATCTAGATAGTTTAATATCCCTTTAATTTCAGTTTTAACTGTAAATTGTAATCTTGGATGTATATTGTTAAAAGAGTATCAACAATGTTTGTATATACACAAAGTCCAGAATCATTTTCAAATCCTCGATAACAATTTCTGCAAGAACAGGAGACAGAACTGAGCCTATCTGAGTTCTAAATTTTGTTTATAGAAGATTTTATCAAATTTCAAACAAACCGAAAAAAGGAAAAAAATGACTTGTTGGTATGCTAATATTTTGAATTAACTTTAAAAGGGCATTACTATTTTTTATAGATGCTTTCGAAAGTCTAATGGATTCTTTGATGATTTTACTGAGTAACTCTTCTAATTTTCCAGTAGGTAAACCTATTGTCGAAGGTACTGGTTGTAAGGGGCAGTATGTTTTATGAGCTTTCACCAGGTTATGCATAGGCTAAAGAGAGATTAGTATTAATTGTGTCAATATCACCTTCTCAAACATTCTCAGTCAAACATGTTTTAATCCTCATCCACTCGAGAATTTTAAAATCACCCTTTGAAGCATTTCGTAGGATTATTGGTTGGTATAACCTCTAAAAACTTCTGTTATGATCCAAGATTTGCAGCATTTTCTGGTTATAAAAATGTCTGAGAATCGGAAAATGCAATAATCCATTTATCAGCCTTTTACCAGCAAATTTAGAGAAAAAAATTGTTTTAAAGAAACAGATATTTAACTTTTTCTCTTATAAAGTTTGTGGAAGGAAATCATTAGATTTTAGAGTTCCATTAAAAAGTAATATAATTTAAGAATTGTTAAAACATAGGTATGAAGAACTACGATGTGTGATTCAAAAATTTTAATGTATAGAGTGTGATCCATTTTATATATATATATTCTACAACTTTTGCGTTTGATATTCTCTTCAAAAACGCATGAAATGACCGCGAAGGTCATGGTCAAGGTCAAAATAAAGGTCACCATTAAATTTCTCGTTGAAAGTTACTTCAGGAATGATCTTGACCTCCCTAAAAAATATCTTACCTGAGGAGATATTCAGCCGTCCCGGGACTTTTGGGACACCCAGTATATATATATATATATATATATAAATTAATTTTCAATAATATATTAACATTTTATAATAATCTCTATGTTTTTATTTTTCGATATAATGTGAATTTGAGTTAATATACATTTCTATTATTTATACCAGTTAGGTATATATTTGCCTCTAATTAGTCAGAAAGGAGGTAGTTGGTAATATAATTCTTATCTGTGAAACTTTTTTTGTTCTGATTTTGGTGCATAAAATGGTTCATAAGAAAATATATTTTATTTTGCCCTTAAAAGGAAATCAGACATTGATATTGGTTTTGAAAGCAGATTAAAAATTAAGGCGTTGTCATGCACGAATACTATTAAGGTTTCTTTTATTTCAGGCATAAATGTTTAGTTCAACTTATCTAAAGATATCTATGTTTTGTTCGAATATTGCTTGAAGGCTGTTTTGTAATTATAAATTTTTAGAAATGTGTCATGGTTTTGATTCTAGTTTTCCTATTTGGAAAATGTAATAATCTGAATAAATTATTTCAGAGTCGACAACAAATATCTGATTTATTTTCCTCATTAATGGGAACCATAACTTACTCGATTCATTTTATAAAAAGTATAACACCCTCTCAGAAAACAAGCTGTGAGCAGCGAGAGTACTATAAATCTGAGACGTCATGTGTTCAATTATAATACAATAATAAGCTCCACTTAAGATTACTTTCAACGAAAACGCCGTTAGCTACAAATTATATCAATTCGTCAAAGAAGGCAAGAGTCGATATAGGTCTGCGGGGGTGGAGCGCCATGTGCGTGTTGCCAGCCCATGCATCATTTTATGTTTGAGAGTCAGAGAAAAAAAATTGCCTTGTGTTCGATAGTTTTCATCCGGAAGAATCTTTCATAGTGAGAATGAAAGTCTAAAGTTGTTCAGCTAGTAATAAATTCATCGTATGACAATAGGGTGACCTAAATGAAAAAAGTTCTTTTGATTTAAGGAGATACCCCAAAAACGCTTCCGTTTGGTGAAAGAGCAACATTGAATTATTTTCAAAATTTTGGAAAAGGGATTCTTATTAAATTTTTTTTTTTTTTAAAAAAGAATAAATGAATTTTATGTCAATGGAAATGTAACATTGATATTATAAACCAGTTAATGAAAAACAACAGTAATGCGGGATCTGGATTGGGCCCCCTTCCCTTATAGGTTCCCAGGGCTGTTAAGCCATTCGCAAACGTTAAAATTTCATAATTTCTCACATGATGGGAACTATTTCTTTTATATTTTTTTGAAAATCGTGAAGTTGTCAGAAAATGCAAAACAATGGAAAAGGGCAAAAAACTGAAAAACAATGAATAAAAAAGGACCCCTTTTCTGAACAAGAAATGAATTATGCAAATTTTTCGTTCATTTAAATTAAAAAAATTACTAACATTATTCAGGAAATTTTATACATAAAGGCATTGACATAAGCACTCATATAAGTAAAAAATGAACCCTTTCAGAATTTTGATGATAGATTTATTATTTAATATAACAAAATCATATAAAATACGTATAAAGATGTATGAAGAAACATTACAAAATAGCATGTACTATATGGATAGTAAATAACGTCATTAAGATGAAAAAAAACCACTCCTAAACGTGTAAAATTACTCATTTCTCATATAATACATAAAAATGATTTAATTTCAGCCATGAAACTGTAAAATATTTCCAAAAAAATGAGAACAAAATTAGCTGTGAATTCAATCTTGGGTGTTCCTACTTTGTTTTTATTGCTTCCAAATAGAGGGTGGTTAGTAATGACCTACATTTTCAAATCTACTTTTTGAGCATATTTTCATAAAATTCGACCACAGAAGCTCGAATTCTGATAGAATTTTGAACTCGATCGGTCATTCAGGAGTGTTTCTTCTTTCAGTTTAAAGATTCAAAAAAAGCTTCCACCATGTTTATATAAGGAAGACTTTTTTGATATTCAGAATACAACAATGCAATATTTAGTGTATTTGTTCACGACTTCAAAACGCATCGATCGATCTATTGTTGAACCTTTTATGACCCACAAGTACCGATTCATTAGATTAAAAAAAACTTGTTTATTCTGTTTTTATGAGAGAGGCTTTGTCTCATATTAGAAGTACTACAGTAGTGTATCGAACATGATTGTTTGCATCTCCGAGACACGTTGAATGATCTCGTGACGTATCTTCTATGACCTCTCATGAGGTTGTGATACTAATTTAAAATATATTGTTTATTTTCTTGATGCGAGAAAAACTTATTTGATATTTGGAATACAATAGTAATGTATACAATATATTTGTTCACGTCTTCGAGATGCATCAATTGCCCAATTGAAGAACCTTTCATGTCCTACCGTTACCTACCAACATCGTTCTTAAATTTTTTAATGAAATCATTTACTTTGTTTATGAGAGGATTTTTTTCAAATTGGAAATATAACAGTACCTTATCAAATTTACTTACATTTACGTCTTCGAGATGTGTGGATTAATGTATTGACGAACTTTTGATACCCTAAATAGGAATCTGTATTTTAAATACGAATCTAGATGATAGAATAGAATGATAACCATTCTTGATTAATTAATAACGACTTAGAACGTTTGAAAAAAAGTTACGTTGTTTCGGTAAATAAAATTTTTGTTTTAATTTGGTATATAACACTAGCTCAAATTAAAAAGATGTTTATTGTAACTCAATTGATATTCTGATGTGCTCTATGTTTATCTGAAAATAAGATTGTCGGTAAGATAGAAACATAAGCTTGAAAAATATTGAAAGTATCTATTTTTTTCTTTTGTTAGAGAGAAACCTCCCTCTATGAGGAAGACAATTTATTTGATACCTATAATAAAGGAAAATGCTCATCAAATGGACGTAAATAAATACACACATAGTGATTATATACATAATAGTTCACAGTAAAAACTCGAAACTTAATTTTTTTGGCAAAAATGGATTATTTTTAAATATCACGTGAAAAAATACGATTACATCTTATTTTTGTAAATGTTTGCACACATCTTAATAGGTATTTTGTACGAATTTTGTTACATTATATAAATATATGTGTGAAATTTGTAGGACGTATTTCCATCACTAATATTTCAAAAACTGACCAAAAGGTTTTTTATAGTAAAACTATTTTCATCAAAATAATTTGAAGTTGATGTTACAACATAAAAGTTTCCTACACTCAAGACGTATGAACTATAACATTAATCCATTTGATTGAAAAATAAATTATTTATGGTTATTCATACAATTTGAAAAATCTAGTCAAACTTTCCTCATTCTCATAATTCAAAGTTGATCCAAGAACAGAAAAGATTTCTTGATTCGAGACAAATCGATTGACTTGTGATATGCATCCATTCAATTGAAGAATTAGGAAAATAGAATCATTTATAAATTTGGAAACACAGTTTTTTATAATTACACTTTTTTCATTTACACTCAAGGATAATTGAAAAAACTGGTTTTTACAGAAAAACTCTTTTCATTACCAGAAGTAAAAGTTCATGCAACAATAAAAAAGACATATAGATTCGAGACGGTTTAACTGATCTATTCGTATTTTTCACTTTTTATTTCTCCATAAGGAATATATTGTGCAAGCAAAGTGCTCATCAAAGGAGCATCATACAATTATAAATACAAACAAAGTGGAAAACACCCGAGATCAAAGAAAAATGTCTTCATTTATGCCACCCTTGAATAACAGCATTAGTACCGAACCCAATATTTTTTTTGTGACCACAACACTGACCCAAATTGTATGTCCCAATATTCTTCTGGAAGGCGAAGATGGGTTATTAGTGCTACACGTGGAGCCCAAAGGTGGAATCGAGTTTGGACAGGCGAGGAACGTTAGTCCAAGAAATATGGCGGTGAAATAGATCTGAGGTGCGTGGGTGTGTGACGAAGAAAAGGGGTGAGTGTGTTACAAAATACGAAATTGAGCCCATTTGTTGCTGGCCTCTGGGAGAGGAAAGAACAAGCCGCCATGCCGCAGGGGACCTCACTCCAATATCATAAATCCTTCGAGGTGTTAATACGTTCACACACTAAGTTGGCATGAGCACCTTCTCGAGCATATAGCACCCACAAAGTTCAACCTGGTGTTGCTCATCCGATCCTGTGTCTTTTTCTTGATTTTTTTTTTTTTTTTTTAATACTGTCTCCTTTCCTCGCTCCCATTCTCCTTCTCCTCCCTTAATATCGTGATAGCTTACCTTCGAACTCCGAACAGCAAATCGCCCAATCGCTTCTCCGACCCCTGGTGTCTTTTGCTCAGTGAGAAACTAAAGAGCGTTGAAACCAGCTGTTTTTTCTTGTAGGGTTTCAAAAATATTAATGGGGCTGTCTGAAATTTGAATCATTAGCATTTCATTCTTGTTTGTAAACGTTTTTGTGCCCAACTATGCTAATTTCTTTTATTATTCCACATCTCGAAAGTTGTAAAGAGCCATGACGCATGTCTCGCACTTTGGGTTACGATTTTTGAATAAAAAATATTATATTTAGAGGAAGTGTATGAATGAGATTCACAAGCATGCTCTAAAATATCAGGTGTGCTAGGAGG
This sequence comes from Andricus grossulariae, assembly GCA_011634705.1. Classification (NCBI taxonomy): domain Eukaryota; kingdom Metazoa; phylum Arthropoda; class Insecta; order Hymenoptera; family Cynipidae; genus Andricus; species Andricus grossulariae. The sequence continues at coordinate 23,600 of JAABKJ010001089.1, forward strand.
AAACTGGATTGTTGATATACGAGTGTTAAGAGTTTCTTGCCATTCATGACATTTTAAAATGTAAAATTCTTTCTTTAAGCAATCACAATATTTGGTTTTTATAGTTATAAAAGTTTTTATTTCATCTAAAATGTGCATCCATTTAAGAATGAGCAAAAGATAAATCAGCAAGATAAGAATTTCATCAAAAACATCTACGGTGAAAAAACTTCCACCAAAAGTTATCAGTACAATCAACATAGTTTGTAAAATTTCAGAAATTTCAAGAATGTATTTAAAGGGAAAGAATGAAAAGTTGGCCAAATGTTCTCTTTAAAGAAAAATATTAATAAATTTGCCGAATGTGTGACTTTTTCGGATGGTTGCTGACTTTTTTCGTCAGGTAAGACAATTTTCAAATTTAGATGTCATTTAAAATTACTTGGTAATCTTTGAATTCGGAAATTATGTTGATTGTACTGATAATTAGAAGGCCACATCCCATAAGGGTTTAACTCACAAATTTTTAAAAATGAGATCATTGGCTACAAGATTTAGAAAAATCGAATACACATGTGGAAAAAAAAACTTTTTCAACATTTCATTTTTTATTTTGTTCATAGCATGCTAAATGAGCCTAACTGTGAAATTGAACTTCGAAAAGTAACGTGCCTATCAATAAAAACGAATCTAACAGATTTTCATGAAACGTAATTGTATTTTATAAGCAAACTTTTGTTGTATGGATTCACGGGGTCGATTGTGTATGACTTCACATTTCAGATTTCACTTCATGTTTTTCAAATAACATTGTTTTTGTTATAAAATTCGTCTTAGTTAAAAGCTTACTCAACGGTATACATAATCAAACCACACAGTGGAGCAAAATGAGGAAAAAATGTTCAAAATAAGATTCCGGCTACAATTTGTAATAGATTTTCAATCTTTTTTTTTCAATTAAGCGAACTAAATTTTTTAGACTTGAAAAAATTGAAAAACTTAAGACATTGCTGCTTTAATAACACGTGATTAGTTCAAAATTATTTATGTTATCGTTAATTCTATAAATAAAAATTCGCGTAGTATAACTTGATAGTTTATTGGAAATAAATAATTTGCCACAAACAATTTTATTGTTATAAACAATCGCAGGTGATTTTTGAATGATTTTGGATAGTTACTAAGTGATTTTTTTTCAATCCAATTTGAATTAATACACAAAACATGTCAACACAAAAATACATTTGTTTCTCATTATTCAAAACAAATTTTATAAACAAATACACAGTTTGAGCAACTTTTGAAAGTTTTAGGTAATTTTTCTAAACGTGTTTTGTTTGACTTAGCAGTTATGCTTCAGCAAAATATATTGTCATTTCGTAATCGTAACTCTTAACAAATTTTATTAAAAAATGCACAGCTTGAACAATTTTTGAAATTTTCAGCTACCTTTTAATATGTGCTTTGTTGGACTTGCCAATATTATATTAATGCAGTTCGTTTAAATGAAACGAAAATCCTTATTACATTATTTATCCTATAATAACACGGAACTATGTTAACGTAAAATGAGCCATCCCAACAAAACGTGTTTAAAAAGAAAGAACCTAAAGCTCTATAAAATTGCTCCAAATTTGCATTCGCTCATAAAAGTTGTAATAACAATCACGCCTGTTAAATTACAATATAGTTCACTGAAGCATAACTGGCAAATCACACAAACCAGGTTTAAAAAAGAGTACTTCAAACCTAAAAATGCACGTTTAAAAAAAAGAAGTAAAACTTTAAGACATTGCTTAGCGGCGAATTTGTTTACAACAATGATGAATATATTTATTTTTATTTTTCAATAATTGTATATTATCTGAAATTGCATTGAAAACGAAAGTCACTGAATAACTATCCAAAATCATTCAAAATGCACCTACCAGTGTTTATGACACTAGAATTGTTAGTAAAAATCATTTATTCATGATAAACAATAAATTTATTCTTCGCAAATGTTTATTAATGGGTTATACACTAATGTTATTTAGTTTGAACTCATTAAGTACTATAGAAGCCGAAATATCTTAAATTTGACCATTTTTTCAACTTTCTGTTTAAACATAGTAAATAAAAGAAATTTCTTATCGGTTTCGAGTGATCTCTCAAGAATTTAATTTACTTCAATCAAAAGAAACAAGATTTGAGACATTCAATTTGCCGGACTGTGCCCCGACAACTCAATAACTAAAAAGTTAATGTTCACTTTAAAAAAAATGGAAATTTGGATTTTTTATCACCGTTCATTTTCTCAAAACCTAATACTATTTTTTAATCAAAATTTTTTTGGTATCGATTCAACAACTCAATTCCTAAACAGTGATCTCTCATTTTTCCAGATAGAAAATAGGATTCTTTATTATTATCGAAAAAAATTCAATTTTTGAGGCAGTTTTTTTTCTCTGCTGTAAAATTGTGAAAATTTGGGTTATTCCCTCATGGCATGCACTCTAACTTTGTACGTGGCAGACTTTTTCGCAACGTAGATTTCTTTCGTAGAATTTCATTTCTTTTTCATATAAATTTTAGTTAAATCAAATACTTGTTTCCAAGTATTATTAAACAGTCGAATTTTGTTGCATCAATAGTGAAATATCTCCAGAAATAATTATTCATTCAAAATTTTCTGAAAAACAGCACTGGAATTTCATCTAGTCAATTTGTGTGAAAATATGTAGATGAATCGGTTCCAAAGTGTAGGCCATAGGTCGAGTAAATCACCAAAAAATAGAATTTTGGGCATAAAGTCGAGTGAATTGCTAAAAAATAGAATTTTGTGCATAACAAGTGAAATATCTTCATAAAGAACTCGTTAAATTATCCTAAAATTTCTGGACAAATGTGTTACAAATTGAATCTTATAGAATAACTGAACTGCTCAAAAGTCGAATTTCGGGGATAAAACTTGAAGTTTCTCGAGAAATAATCAATCAAAATTTTCTAAAAAGTAGCTTTGATACTTCATCTAACCAATTCACCCTGCATTTCTTTGACAATTCAATATTGTGAGGTACAGATCGATCGAACTTCTAACAATGATACATTTTTCATGTTTTCTGAATTGTTTTAGATGATGAGAGGATACAATAAATTGATAAGTACGTGTATCTTGGTAGTTTATTCAATACTGACGGAAAACGCGCATAAACGAGGGTAGGGAGGTTATCAGCAGTGTAGGAGCCATTACCAGAAGTAAAAATATATCAGATAAAGTTACCAATAAAACGATAAGAGTAAAATTAACGGAATTGGCATGAAATTCCTGCGCAATATGTGCCATAAGACGCTAATGGACGAAGTCAGTAATAAGAGAATCCTCCAAGAATGTGGCGTAGAGGAGATACTGGTTAACAAGTGTGAAAGAAATTCATTAAGATGGTTTTGGCATGCTGAGAGAATGAAAGATGAAAGAATGATAAAGTCATTAACGAGATAAAGTAAATGGCAGCGTACCCAGAAGCATACCAAGGAAAGAATGGTTAGAACGTGTAAATAAAACTCTAGTTTGAAGAGATAGAAAAAACCATAGAACGCACACTAGTGTTCTTTCGAGACAAGATATTCGTGTTTTTTTTTACTTTGCGACGATTAACTACCGCAATCTTGATTATGGATAGGAGATTTTTATTAAACAAGTACTGCCTATTGTATTCAATAAAATTTGAGAAACAATGTTTAGCAGCAATTTGAATGAACAGTAAGGAAAAAATGAATGGTTCCCCTTACTTTGGAATTTTCGCGAGCAACCGCAAAACATAATAATTAGTTCCACTTTAGCGAGGTAATGAGTACCGGGCCACATAAGAGCGACCTCATAATTGTAATCAAACCGCTATTAAAATCGACCTTATAAGCTTGTGTGCTCTATGTTGCCGACCGATCTGAACGGACCCGTATCGATGGACTATCTTCCACAAATCTCACATCCTCGCGCTGCTTGCGGATAATACCCTGTAATTTCCGACATTTTATACCGCCGTGTTATCCAATCGATCCATATGGATCTTCGTCTGATCCTCCAGGTTTGTTCAATTCAGAAATGGTATTTTGATGTCCAACAATTCACAAATTTATAGAATCTTTAGAATTAATTTCCAATTGTGCTTCGCACTTGACCGGTTGAACGTTAAAACAATTAGTATAAGTTCAACGTTCAACCGTTCTGACATTTAAACTGTGGAAAAGTTAATTCGGTTAAACTTTCCGTCGTTTTCAACTTCTTTTTTTTTATTCAAACTAACTTCAGTTCACCGCTTAAAATGTTGCGTTGTCCGGCAAAGGTACGCACCTTGTCCATTTCGGATTTCAGAGTGTTTAGTCCTAAATCATAAAGTGAAGTGGAAGATGAACTTTATTTTTAAGTAAAATTTGCAGTTTTCTAACCTAATATTTTTAAAGTATTATAAATGGACTTCAATGTTTATTTAAACTATTACGTTTGAGTCTATGCAATATCAAGATTTTAAGTTTTTTATTCAGCCCGACAAGAATATTCAACTATTTTTTGTTGAGCTGATTCTTTTTGGTTGAAAAGTCTACTATTATGTTATGGATCATGAATTTATCTTTTTGGTTAAAATGTTATGATTTGGTAAAATATTAACTTGTTAGTTGAAATTCAACTGCTTTGTATAAAATTCAACAATTTGGTTACCATTTTGTTTCCTTCTTGACTGAAAAATCTTTCTTGGTTAAAAATTGATCTCCTTTGGTAAAAATTTCATTTGTTTTGGTTAAAAATGCAAATGTTTGTAGAAAAATTAAGCAACTTAGGTTGAGAATTCATTTATTCTGTTTAAAATTTGTCTGTTTTCGTAGAATTCAACTGTCCTTGATTCAAACTTAATACGTTTTTCGGTAGAAATATCAGCTATTACATTTTTCGTTACAAATTATTTGCTTGTTGTTGGAACTCAAACTATTCCATTTTTTGGGTAAAATTTCTCTTTTATAGTTGAAAATTCCACTACTTGTTTGAAAGCTTAAATATCTACTTCAAAATACATTTTTTTGGTTTGAGATTCATCATTTCAGTTTAAAATTTGAAAATTTAGCTATTTTGTTGAAATTTTTTTCTCCTTTGATTGAAAAATTAATCTTTTTGTATCAAAATTTAAATATTCCATTTTTCTCACAATATTATCCTTTTCAGTTGTTAATTGAACTTATAATTGATTTGAAGTTGAAGAGTGATCATAAAAATTCATGTTTTTGTTTGAAGATTTATGATTTTAGTTGAAATGTTATTTTTTTTAAACTGAACTATTTTGTTAAAAACGCGTTTTTTTGTTTGTTTATTTCAACTTTTATTGATCTAAAATTAAAATATTCACCTTTTTTATTGAATTTAACTGGTTGATAATTTTTTTTTAAACGTAATTTTTTGAACTGGAAGTTTAACTATTACATTTTTTATTGAAGACCCACATAATTTAGTTGAAAATTAAACTATTTTGTTGAAAATACATGTTTTATCATATATTCGTCTTTTGGAAGGAAATTAATCTTCTTGGTGGAAAATTCAGCGATTTGGTGAAAAATTCAACTATTTTGTTGAAAGTTTAATTACTTTGTTGTAAATTAAACTATTTTCTGCAGGTCATCCATTTTTGTCGAAAATTCAACTGTGTTGTGGAAAATTTGTCCTTTTGGAGCGAGACACGTGATGAGAATGTACTTGTTAAAGCCGAGAGAGCTTTAACAAAAGAGAATTCACAATTCATCACTCATGAATCACGTCCAGGAGGAAGATTATGTAACTTTCCTATATCCCACTTCCGAAGATCTGAACATTTTATCATTTTATCATTCTAGGTATATGGGTGAAAATCAAAAGGTTGCAATTATTTGACTTTGAATTAAATGAAAAAAAAAAGAATTTCAAACAAACATAAAACTTTTTTTTTTCTATTCATAATAATTACATTAAGTGTGAAAATAATTATTTGCGAGATAAAGAAGTACGCTTTTATATTACAATAATAATTTGTTGTATTTAATGACAATCATTTGATATGAACCATTTACGATATTTTGTAAGTCAAAATATCAACTATAGATCTGCTTCTCAAGGCTTAAAATACCAAAAAAATTATAAATATTCTTTATAATAGACATGAGTAAACAAATAATTACCAGAAAAAAATTCTTATTTTGTACATTTTTTCGCGCCCTTATTATATATATAATATTTACAGAAGCGGACTGCGGTTGGATATTATTTCAAAGATTTTCAGGGATTTAAAGAATTCAAAAACAAGTAATAGCTTTGCAAGATATTTCTAGAAAATTATATGGATTTCAAAGGATTTCGAATATTTAAGGATATTTTAAAACATTCAAAGAAATACTCAATAAGTTTCAATACTTTGAAAGAATTTTAAAAGATTTGAAATATTTTAGGTTATGATAAAAACTATCAAGGATCTTTAATATATTTCAATAAATTCAAAAAATGTCGAAGGATTTAACTATTTTAAGATTTTGAAAAGCTTCTAAGGAGTTTCCAATAGATTTTAATAACTTGAAGGGATTTCAAAAAATTTCAGGGTATTTTTCAATGTTCTGAGGAATTTTTAGGAGCTTTAAAAAATTTCAAGGAATTTCAAAAGTTTTGAAACATTTTAGGGTATTTTAAAGGTTTTAAGGAAGTTAAAGAGATATAATAATTTTAATGTATATAAGACAATTTTTAGGCTGATTTATAGAATTTCTTAGAATTTTCAAAGATATGGAACGATATTATAGGACCAATGAAATTTTAGGCTTTTTAAAAAGTTTTAATGGGATTCGTGAGGGATTTTATCATATTTCAGAGGATTTCAATGATTTTAAGGGGTTTCGAATGCTATAAAGGTATTTTAACACATTCTCCAGGATTGCAGAAAGTTTAATAATTAATGTAGCAAAACTTAAGAATGGAAGTAAGATATTTCTTTAAATTTATAGAAAATAATTTAAAAAAAAGGAAATGTCTATTATTTTCCGTTTTTAAACTAACTTATTTTTTTGCAAATAACTTTTGTCTTACCGGATGAAACGGTTAAGCAATAATAATTTTATCAGTCTAAAAAGTATTTTTAGTTTGGATTGTCCTGTACATCAAGAGGTTCACAGCCAAAAAGTACATGATTTATTTATATTTTTATCATATTCTCTCCCAAAATATGCTTTTTTTAATATAGTAAAACCATTTTACCGGATGACACCAAATTGTTATTCGATATTTTTGAGGCTTCTAATTCCGTTATTTTGGTTTAGTGAAAAATCTTTAAATGTAACTAAATTTTCACGTCTTAAGGTATCTCCAACAATAATCAATTATAAGTCAATTTAAGTGTAAGAATTATATCTTTGAGTCATAATATTAAGGAAATACTGTTCTTTTAACTGGATGATATAAAAACTCGGAAGCCGGACATTAGGAAAAGAAAAAATCTTTATTTTGTAATTCTGTAATTAATTCTGATAGTAGTCTGGCACATGTAACCGTATGACATTCACTCATATTTAGTCGAAATTATTTTAATACAAGTCTTAGTAAAAATAATTAGCAGATAGGATATTATTGGAGAAAATACGCCTAATAAAAACCTGTAGTTAAGAAATTTATTTCTCCAAACACAATCTTATGATATTTCAGGGACATGATATTGTCAACTTTTTGATTTTCATCCATATGCAATACTAAGTTATAAAATAATTAGCTTTTCAATCTGAAAATTTGTTTACCAGTTGATTCTTCAGCAAAAACTTTCATCACCAAGGATTTTTGACATTCTCAAAAAGAAGAATTAATGGTTCATAATTTGATTTTCAATGATTAACGTTTTAACATTTAACGGTGACATGTCGCGTGAATTTTCAAAAAACTACAGCTGGAAAATCAAAACTGGAAAATGTCAGGTGGGAAGTGGGGTAAGAAAAGTGGTAAGTGGTAAGTGGAAAGTGGCCTATGGAAAAGTTACGTAATTACATTATTATTATTATATCATTAAGCCGTTTCCCTTTCGGGGTAGGCGTGAATTGCTCGGTTGGATAGTAGTAA
>JAABKJ010001090.1:0-31669 GCA_011634705.1 Andricus grossulariae
TGCATGGACGTGCAGGAAGCTAGAGTAGTATGCCAGGACAGAAAAGTTTGGCGACAAATAGTTTATAAAAAGAATTTGAGTAGAGTGAATGAAGCCTGAAACGAAGACCTTGGATACTAATGGGCCCAAGTGGGGAACCACACATAACAACTTTGTGAGGCTCTTCATGCGGGGTGATCGCTAGAGAGATTGATCAGCAACCTGGGTCGGAGCAGTGTTGCGGAACGAACGTTTCATTTAAATAAATAACACGAGAATTCTAGATCAATCTAAAATATCTATACGTTACACCTATATACCTATCTACCCTATACCTATATACCCATCCACACACTACTACTTTCCAACCGAGCAATTCATGCCTACCCCGAAAGGGAAATGGCTTAATGATATAATAATAATAAAATTATTGAACCTACAAGTTTGGATGTATGCAGTTTATAAAGCATATGAAGCACTTTAGTAAAAAATAAACGAATTTGAATTTTAATCCTTTAAAGATTACACAATTTTTAAAGCGATATTTTAATTAGATGAAATGTTTTATTTTGAAGCAAAGATCAATAATCATATACCTCGAGTCCTGACAATTATAAAACCATGCGTAATTTATTTTTTCCAAAACATGGATTTATCATGTTTTGTTCACTTACTCTTCAATTTGCCTGTGACGCCAGAAGGAATCTGCTTGTCATAAAAATTTTTATAATTATTATGATTTAGAAGCGAACGTGGCACTTTTATAGTCAAGGGTATATACCTAAATTTATTTCCACATAAAAGTATTATATTATATGTATATTTACTTGAGCAGAGTTTTGAAATTATAAAATAATTTATGAAGCAACACATTTTTAATTCCTCCGGATGGTATTCTTTTTTTTTGTAAGGTGGGGCTACCCCTTGGTAAGTTCAATCCGAGGTTCAATCAAATCCCGTTTCAAGGTATTTTAAGTGTTTATCCTAGACTTATGAATCTTGGAAACGTTATAAAAATGGAGGACTGAAACTTGAAGCAAACCAGGGGCCAAGGACAAATTTGAGTTAAAGAAACGGTTTCCCGTCACTTTATTACATGGGAAAGTTTGAAATGGGCACCGATAAATCAAAATGGGTAGTTCCAAATCCAAATTTTTGGTAGTATTAAAATACAAATAAATGTAAGCATGAACCCACATTGAAAGAGAGGGTGGAGTTTCTTAAACTAAAAAATTAAATATGAGGGATTTTTTTCTTGTCAGGTCCATAAACTGGAGGGTCGGCCAGTTCCTCATTTTAATTTTCCCCATAATATGGGCACCGCATTTCGGTACGCGTAGACCTAAATATATTCCCGTTAATGTGTGGACTCACAAAACATACGACGAAATTTGACAAAATACAATAGCAAACGTGAATTATTATATTATTATATCATTAAGCCGTTTCCCTTTTGGGGTTGGCGTGAATTGCTCGGTTGGAAAGTAGTGATGTGTGGATGGATATATAGGTGAAGGGTAGATAGGTCACCCCACGTGGAGAGCCTCACCAAATTATTATGTGTGGCTCTCTACTTGGGCCCATTAGTATCCAAGGTCTTTGTTTCAGGCTTCATTCACTCTACTCACATTCTTTTTATAAACTATTTGTCGCCAAACTTTTCTGTCCTGACATACTACTCTAGCTTCCTTCACGTCCATGCATTTTTATCATACAAATCCTTAAAAATTGCTTGAAAATGTTGTAATCTCTTGAAAATGCTTTGAAATCTTTTTAAATTACCTACAATTTTTTAAACCCATTAAAATCTTTTGAAATCGCTTGAAATTTTTAAAAATACCCTAGATTCCTTTGGAATACCTTTAAATTATTGAGATCTATTAAAAATTATTCGGAATCTATTAAAATATTCGAAAATATTGTAAAAAAATTCAAGAAAATTCAGAAATAGGTATAGACCTGAATTCAATAGTGGTTAAAATTCCCTGACTTTTGCAATTTTGTTTTTCAAAAACCCCTGATTTCCAGGTTTTCCATGACTTGCGGCCACCCTGCTAAAAAAAGGGGGGGGGGGGAAATTGCCGAAATTCTCAAATATAGAGATTATAGGGGATATTGAAAACAAAGGAGAAAAACGGAATAAATCAAGACCATTCATTAAAAAGCTTCTACTCCCTCGGATAAAATTAAAAAAAAAAAAAACGCTTACAGATCCAAGGACTTCGCTCTCGTTCGACACATATGCAGTCTCACTAATCTGTTCCTCCTCTTCCTTGGTCTCCTCTTCCGACTCCGTGTCCGAGGCGCTGATTTCCACATCCGGAACGACTCCATTCTCCGGCTGGCTGATATCGTCGAGGTCTGTGTGCGAGGTGTATACAGGATCTAGCGTTACTACTTGACGGGTCTCGTACTCTAGGACATGGACAGAAGGAATTGTCATGCGACGGGTGGGAGTCAAAGATGGAACAGGCATAGAAAAAGAAGAGGGCATAGGTGCAGATAAGCTGTGGTAGTTGGGGTTGGCACTTCCAGGATTGGAATTTGATGAATCATTTACAGAAGCTGGCGATCCAAAGGAATCGGGATCGTTTAAAGGAGTCGGCGATCTGCCAAATATTCTCTCCCAGTAAGAAACAGCATGGTAGAGTTGTTGAAACATAGGAGTTGGTGAGGGACAAATGCTTTTAGTATCATGAGAAACATAAGGCGAAATTGGTTGCGGGCAAGACAGCAAACGTCTCTGTGGCGTTGTTGGAGTACGAGGAGCGTAATGATTCAGGCAAATTGTAGGAATGTCATCGTTGCACTCTGCAGTGTTTTTCACGTCGATCGTCAATGAAGCAATAATAGGAATTTTTTGCAATTAGAATCGCTAGATTAAAAGACTGTATAATGAATGTCATGTTTCATGACTTGCTTCTATTTCCCATTGTCACTATTCTATTAACAAAGTTCTCAGATTGGCCCTTGAAATTGGGGTTTTAACTGGTGCAGGTCACTAGTGTGAATTATCAGGGTTGCTAGGGAAGTCCTTTTTTAATTCCATGGCTATTCCAGGTTTCGAGGTCTACTTTTGCATAAGTTCCATGTCAACATTTTTTTTATCCGGTCAATTCTATTCTATTTCAACACGTTCTAGTGATCGTAAACTAATTTACCAACGATTTCTTGTACAATTATTAATCAATGCAAACCCCAGGTGGAAACAAGTTTTACGACAAACTTCAAAGTTGTGTGAAAACGTCATTTTTGTAGATGATTGTGGAAAATTATAGATTTTGTAAAAGTGCGACATAGAAAAGTACACATTTTTATGAAAAATAAAAAGACTACGAACAATTATAAAAATCTATAACAACAAAACGCAATATTAATTTTGTATAGCTTTTTGTAGAAAAATTACCAATTTCTACACAATTATTATGAATAGCTATAATTTTCTGAGAAAAAATAAGAAAATCTACAACCCCATAATAAAGGTTTAGTTTTTCGTAATTTCTATTAGGCTTTTATAGAAAATGATGAAGTTCTACCAAAAATAACGAATATTTACGATTTGTAAAAGCTAGTTGTAGTTTTTAAGGTTTCGTAGCCTCAGACAGAAGCTCTTATAGTTTCGGTCGGGTGTCCATCCGTCCGTCTGTCGCACTTTTTTCCAAGGAGAGGAAGTGAGGGGAAATTATGGGAGGGTAAATGAGTCGTGGGGAAGGAGGGGAAGTGATGGAAAATACGGAGAGGGGAAGTAAGGGGAAATGAGAGTATGGGTAGTAGGAGACGTGAGGGGAAATGAGGGTAGGGGAAGTAGTGGAGGTGAGAGTGGGGGCAGTAAAGGAGATGAGGGGAAATAAGGGTTGGGAAGTAGGCGTAGTGAGGGGAATGATGGGAGGTAAGTAGGGAAAGTGAGAGAAATTATAGGAGAAGCAGTAGGGGAACTGGGGGGGAAATGAGAGGAGGAGAAGTGGGGAATGTGAGGGGAAATTAAGTGAGGGAAAGTAGGAGAAATAATTGGAGGGGAAGTAGGGCAACTAGAAGAATGAAGGGAATAGGGAATGAGGGAGGTAGGAGAAGTGAAAGGAAACAAGTGGTTGGGAAGTGAGAGAAAATGTGTAGTAGGAAAGTAGGGGAAGGGGAATGTTGGCTGAGAAAGTGAGGGGAGAGGAAATTAAGGGAAATTACGATAGGGAAGTAGGGAAAATGAACGGACATGGGAAGTGAGGTGAGGAAAAGTGAAGGTAGGTCGAGTAGGAGAATTGGTTGGTGGCTGAGGGAAGGGGTCGTAGGATAATTGATGGCAGGGGGACTGGGAGAGTGAGGGGAAGTAGGAGAGTGAGGGGGTGTGAAATCAGGGAGGTAGAGGAAGTGGGGGGAAATTTGGGGTAGGAAATAAGGGAAAGGGAAGAGTTGGCTGGGGAAGTAGGAAGAGAGAGAGAGAAGTATTTGAGATGAGAGGTGAGGGACTAGTGGAAATAATGAGGGGAAGCAGGAAAAGTGATGGGAAATAAGGGAAGGGGAAGCAGGGGATGTGAGGATAAGGGAAGTGATAGGAAATGAGGTTAGGGGGGTAATAGGAGTGAGGGGAAATAAGGAGAGGGGAAGTAGGTGAAATGGGGGAGAATATGGGGTTGATAAAAGGGGGAAGTGAGGGAAAATTATGGGAGAATTAGTAGGGGAAATGAGGGGAAATAAGGAGAGGGGAAGTAGGTGAAGTGGGAGAGATGAGGGGATGGTAAGTATGGGAAGTGAGGGGAAAGTATGGGAAGGATAATAGAGGGAGAGGGGGAAATTAAGGTGGGGATAGTAGTAGAAGTGAGGGCAAATTCGGGGAGGGGAACTGAGGGGAGAGGAAGTGAGTGGAAATTATGTGTGTGGAAGTAGAAAAAGTGAGGGTAGGGGAAGTGACGGAAACTAGGGGGAGTGAGGGGTTGTTAAGTGAGGGAAAATGTCGGGTGGGGAAGTAGGGGGAGGGGAGTGTCGACAGGGATAGCGGGGAGAGGGGGAAGTAGATGAGGAAGAAGTTGAGAAAGTGAGGGGAAGCAAAGATCGAAGAGTGGGGAGGGGAGGGGAAGCAGGAGAATTTAGGGGGAGTAAGCGAGGAAATGTATGAGAGGGAGCGGTTTGAACGACTTAATTAATGTCTTAATCGGCTACGAAAACCTTTTTTGTAGACGCCGTGCGCCTACTTTGACTAATTTTTTATACTTTTTCTTAAAAAATTACAAATTTCTACAAATGATTATAAAAAAATAAAACTATTCGCGAATAAATAGGAAAACTTACGAATCAAAAATGAAGGTTTAGTTTTTCATCATTTTTAACAGGTTTTTGTAGAAAAATAAGAATTTTTACAAAGCTTATTGAATATGAACCTAACTACATATTTCTATGAAAAATTAGGAAAATGTAGAACTCCAAATCGATAATTTTCTACAATTTTATATGAAACCGTTTTCCAAAACAGGAAAAATAGGATGATTTTTGACGAAAATAGAGGAATAAATTATTTTAAATAAAATTAATGCAGGTACTGTATTGAATTTAATATGAAACGTTTTGAATTTAACAAAATAGTTAAATTTTCAACCAAAAAGATGAATTTTCTACCAAAGCGTTACATTTACAACCACATAGTTAACCTTTCAAACAACAGAGACGAATGTTCAACAGAATAGTTAAATTTTTAACCAAATAGTTGAATTTTCGACGTACAAAAATAAATTTTTAAATACATAGTTGAATTTTCAAGCCAAAAAGACGAAATTTTTGGAAGACGGCTGAATTTTCAATAAGAAAGTTCACTTTCAACCTAGAAATATGAATTTTCAACCTAACAAAACGACTTTTCCACCAAAAAAGATTATTTTTAATCCAAAAGGTCGAATTTTCTATCCAAAAAGACGAATGCGCAATAAGACACTTGAATTTCCCACCAAAAAAGATGACTTTTTAATGAAAATACAATACTAGACTTTTCAACAACAACAAAAATAACTTTCAACCAAAAATAATTGGATTTACTAATTGGGATCTATTATTCAAGTTCACATTTAAACAAAACAACGAGAAAAAAGGAAAAAACGTCAAATTTCTTGAAAACATCAGAAAAAGAATATTGCCTTAAAAAAGGGCTTAAAAAACTTTTGATGTATAGAGTGAATTAAATGGGATTAAAACATACTAAACCAAATTACGTCCAAATTCTTCATACGAAAAATGAATCCCTTAAAGTATACCTATGCCATTCTACGGAAAAGTAATAGAACCTTACATTTTTTATTATCGCTTTCTGCGAAAAAACTATTCAGAGTCCAAAATGCATTAAAAATTCGTAGACATTTTCGTAAAAATTCATAGATATTTTCGTAGAAATTCTTAGAAATGTTCACAGAAATTCATTTCAAAAAATACAGTCATTTTTTCAAAATGCCACGACTTTTCCAGGTCTTTTAGCAACCCTGAAGTGTAAATTGTAATTTATAAGTCGACTGTCAACTGTCACAATCTCTAAAGCCTAAGGTTTTATTAAGTAGTGTTTAAGGATTTTGCCTTCAGTTTTAATAATATTAAAAGGGAGTGTTACTCTGGCAGTGTTTACTGGAAAGGTGCAGAATTTGTTAGAAGTTTGAAATCATGCATAGTGGGTGGATTTGTGGTGGTCGAGAAACATGCATTTTGGTAGAAGTATGACAATAAAAGAAAAAAATGAAAATACTTCCCTAAGAGATCTAATTTTTCAAAGGGAAGGAAATAATAGATTATTTAGAGAAGTATTTTCACCATATTCGAGATTTCTCTCAAGTTTAAATTCTTTTATGTGACGATTTCTAATTTAAGGGAGATTACCATGCTCATTGAAATGTTTTTCGTAGTCCGCTTCGCTCCACTGGGTTTCGTGAGTGGTTGTCGCATCATGCTGAGGAGAACGTGGAATGGCACTCGTTGATCGCACAATCAAAGAAGAACAACGTAGAGACAATTCGAGAGCATCGAGCCAACATTTTCCTGCTGCCTGGGAAGGAGCTCTGAAGATCAGATAAGAAGTGGGCAGAGGTTGAACGACAGCACCTGGAAAATTTCACTTGTTACAAAAAACAAATCCAGGATCTTCTTCTTTCATTTATTTCTTCTAGAATTTACATTTATAAACCACTTCACGAATATTGTATATTTTTAGAAGTAAAAAAAAAAGAATGCTCCTGAAACATCCCTTTGATCTTCTCAAAAATCAAATTTTCAATTTGAAGAAAAAAATAAATAAAAAGCACTTTTGAGGTAAGTCTGCTGAATTCAGGGTGTCTGCTCAAGTCCTGGAAAAAATTCCAGGTTTTTTCCACGTATCTCAAGTTTTTTCCAGGTATCATTTTTCATAGTAAGGAACCATTCAAATATTGCACATTTTTTAAAACAATCGACTGTACATAGTTTCGCGAATTTATTATAAATATTTTCTTTTCATTTTCTAGAAATTCAACCAATATGTTTAATTTAGAAAGCTTGCATAAATTATATTACAATATATTCTTAAATATATTAGCACCATCGATTAAATAATAAAATAATTATTCAATTAAATCAAATAATATATAATAATTCAATTCATAAATCAAAGAAATTTTTGTTTGATCTTCTTATACTGAAAATTCATTGCATATTTAGGAACAATTAATGTGGTTACTATATAAAATTCAATTAAAACCCCTTCAAATCACTAACTTTTGAAGTAAAAATATTCCATTTTCAACAATATATATCTATTTTTAACCAAATAGTTAAATGTTTTAACCAAAAACCTTAATTTTCTATCAAAAGACAATTTTTCATCAAAATACATGAATTACCAACCAAAAAGTTCAATTTTTAACTTAAAAAGATCAATTTTCTACAAAAAAGTTGAAATTTCGATTTAAAAAAAAAATCAGTTTGGAACCAAAAATGCAATAGTTAAATTTTCAGTTAAAAAATTAATTTTCCATGCAAAAAATTTCCAACCAAAGTGATGCATTTTCAACTAAAATGATGAATCTTCAACTGGAATAGATGCATTTTAAACCGAAAAGATTTAATTTTTAACAAATGAGTTTAACTTTCAACCAAGTAGTTTAATTATCGACTAAAAAGTTGAATTTTCAACTAAAACGATTAATATTTAACTGGAGTACTTGAGTTTTCAACCAAAAATATGAAGTCTGAAATAAGGAGATTAATTTTTTACCAAAAAGAAGATTTTTCAACAAAGCAAATGAATTTTCAATCAAGTAGTTGAATTTTGAACTAAAAAATATCAATTTTCAACACAAAATTGAATAATTAAACTTTCAGTTTAAAAAATTAGTTTTCAAGCAAACTAATAAATGTTTAACTAAAATTATGAATCTTTAACTGGAATAGTTGAATTTTCAATCTAAAAGATTAATTTCTACCAAGAAAGACGAACTTTCAAAAAAATACATGAATGTTTACCATAAAAGATAAACTGTCAGCCAAAAATCTAATAGTTGAATTTTGAGTTAAAAAATTAATGTTGAACCAGAGAGATAAATTTTGAACTAAAATCATGAATCTTCAACTGGAAAAGGTGAATTTCAAAGAAAAGAGATGAATTTTCAACTGGAATACGTAGATGCATTTTAAACCAAAAAGATTTCATTTTTAACAAATGAGTTTAACTTTCAACCAAGTAGTTTAATTTTCAACTGAAAAGATGAATTTTCAGCTAAAACGATTAATATTTAACTGAAGTAATTGAGTTTTCAACCAAAAATGAAAATGACAGTGAACGTTTTTTTGGTACAGATATCTCATTTTTTAATAATGAAATTTTTCCAATCACGTTGAATGTATTTTGATACTACATACATGATGTGATACCTCTTAATAATTTTCATCATTTTGAAAATTTTCATAATTTCAATTTAAAATTATAGTTTTTAATGCGCAATTCTGTAATAGTTTAATTTTTGAAGCCTTGAAACTTCAGTTTTTGGAAATCCTATTCAAATTATTTCAATCTAATGGAATTCCTCTTGATATCCGTTGAAATATTATCAAATCACTTTAAATCTTTACAATCCTTTAAAATTCAATAAACTACCTTGAAAAATCGGTGAAATCTGATATTTCATGAAATTCTGAAAAATTGATTGAAATACCTTGAGAGCTTTTAAAATCCCTTGAACTATTTAAAATTGTTAAAATCTATTAAACATGTTTAAAAAACTTTTTAAATGTTTGAAATCCTTGAATTCTTGTGAATCAATTCTTTGAAATCCATAAAAATATTATAAAATCCGTTGAAGTCCCGTGATATTACATGAAATCTGACGATATTGCTTGAAATCTTTTAAAATATTTGAAGCCATTTGAAATCCTTTGACATCCTACAAAATTTATTAAAAGACGTTATTAAGAGCCTTTAAAATCCCTTAGAATTACTAAATTCCTCGAAAATATTATAATATCCCTTAAAAAGCTTTAAAATTAAAATCCTTGGGCATTCTATGAATGCCCTTGAAATCTGTTCAAATCTTACCTTCATAATTTTGTTATTTTCGTGAATAATATATTTTTTTTTTTTTTAATTTCTGTTTTTTACACTATGATCTGCCAGGCCTCAGACTCACTTTAGATATCGAAAAACGTGTAAATATTGTCACAAAATTTAAAAAATAGTGTCAAAATAGTGTCATAAAATTCTTCAAGCATTAAAAATTAACTTCAATGTTTATTTAAAACGTTATTCTTCAGTCTATAAATTATCAAACTTTATATTTATTTATCGCAGGCTTCACAGTCTTTCTCCATTTTCTCATTTTTCCATTTAAATTTGAATAAAATCCATAGAACTCATTATTTTCGGTTGAAAAGTCTACTGAGTATTCAATTTTTGGTTAAGAATTCTTTTTTTTTATTTAAAAATTTAATTATTTGATTTAAAATTGATTATTTGGTTGTAAATTCAACAATTTTATTAAAAAGTCATACTTCTTGCCTGAAAATTCAACAGTTTTGTAGAGAATTCGTTATTTGGCTTGAAAATCCAACAATTTGCAACGGTCTGGATAAAAATTAATCTTTTTCGGTTGAACATAAACTTTTTTGTTAGAGTTCACATTTTTGGATTGAAAATTGAACTTTTTTTATTTTTTAAATTAAACGTTTTTTATTTTTAATTCAAATCTTTTTGTGTGGAAATATCAACTATTACAACTTTTTGTTGAAAATTCATCTTTTTAGGTTGAAAATTCTTTGAGAGTTCAAAAATTCTTGGCTAAAAGTTAAAATTACTTTCTTAGAAGTTCATTTTTTTTGGTTAAAGTTTCATAATTCTAGATGAAAATTCTTTTTCTTCTATTTTGTTAAACAGTAATTTTTTTAACTGAAAATTGAACTATTTTGTTAAAAATTCATCTGATTGCGATTGGTTGTAGATTTAATTTGTTTATAGAAAATTCATATTCTCGGGTTAAAAATTCAACTGTTTTCTGGAAAAGTCGTCTTTTTGGCTTGAAAGTGGAACAATTTGATATAAAATTCAACTATTTGGTACAAAATTAAACTGCTTTGTAGAAAATTCTTTTTTTATTGAAAATTAATTCTCATTAATAAAAATTCAACAACTACATTTTTTATTAAAAATTGATCTTTTTTGGTTTAAAACTTCAACTATTTAGTTACAAAATTTTAGACACGAAAACATATATAAATAAAAATTAATAAAATAAAATTTGGACTAACATCACATCCATTGTTCAAACTATTTAGTTGAAAATTGATGTAATTTGTTAAAAATTCATCTATGCTGGTAAAAAATTAATCTACTTGGTTGAAAATTCAAATACACAGTTAAAAATATATGTATTTTGTTGAGAACTCATCTTTTTTGGTAGATAATTAATTTTCTTGATTGAAAATTCACCTCTTTTATTGTAAATGTAAGTATTTTGTTGAACATTCACTATTTTATTGAAAGCTCATGTTTTTGTCTTGAAGATTCAACATTTTTGATTAAATTTTTTTTCTCGATTGACTGAAAAATCGTTTTGGTTAAAAATGCAGCTGTTTTGTAGAAAGTTCTATTTTTTGTGGATTGAAAATTAATCTGTTTTGCTTGAGGATTTAACTTTTTTTTTATATACCTCCTTTCTGGTCCAATTTAACTGTTTTTGATTTAAAATGAACATCTTTTTCGGTTATAATATCAGCTATCACATTTTTTGCTTAGAGTTCATATTTTTTGCTTGAAAATTGAATTACTTGGTTGAACTACTTTGTTAATTCATAAGAAACCGTAAGACTGTACCCTGCGAAAATCATCTAATGTTATTTCTGGATGATCCCTAAGTAAATTAACGAAAAAAAATTAGCCGGTAAAAATTACGTGAGATAGCTGGGGGGGGGGGAAAAAAGAAGGGAACGTGATTCAAAATTTCAGAAAAAAACTTTACCTAATTTATGCATGGCCCCTAATAATTTATTGAGACAATTTTCCGGTATATTGTATTTTTAGTGTCACCTTTTTTCAAGATAGTAGTAAAATAGTGTCATCGCTTTAAAAAAATGTCAAATAATGTAGTGAGTCCGGGACCTGATCTTCTTTTAGCTAACATTAAAAAATGTTTTCAACATTTGAGAGTCTTCAAATAATAGAATTCCTTTAGACAAACTAATCTACCTAAAGCCTTAAGAAAAATCAAAATCTAGCTTACCAATTGCTTCTTTTTCTGGTCCTCGTGGAGCCCAAATCGATTGCTCAAGAGGGTGGAATAATTTGAAGCAAAAACCATCTTTCTTACTGGGACGTTCGATCACTTGGCAAGTATTTAGTAACACTGTCCCAACCCAATGATTGCTCTGAAAAAAAAATTGCACAGAATTATTTTATGGTCATTCATAAACTAGTGCATATTTAGAGGACAAAAGAGGGTGATTTAAGGAGGAAGAAGGATTTACTTTTACTTTTGGACTCTTGTATAACAGCAGTAATCCAGGTTTGAGGATGCACCAAAGTTTGGTCCAGCTTTTAAGAGTCCCCCTGACTTTGAGCCAGTCACTCATGACAACTACAGTCGGATCCTTCAATGAACTCAAAAGTTCATTGGCGACTCTCTTCTTCTCCATTCGGTAATTTTTCCGCTGTGCCTTGTAGGATTCCTTCCTTGTCAATTTGCAAGTCTCTCCTGACTGAAATTTAATCAAAATACCATATGAAAAATATTAAAAGTCCAATAAATTCTTTACTGGGTAGTGACATTTCAGGGTAGCTACAAAATCTCTATTTCGAAATTACCTGACTTATTCCTGACCAATTTTTTATTTTCTCTGACCGTTACAAATTTTTCTTTCAGGTATAAAAACCAACTTACACCTAGGAGATAAATGAAGGGTGGCAGTATAGAACTAGATAACCAACAAAATCGGAATTTTTCAGAAGAGCGAAAAAATATTCTGTAAAATCTAAAATACCATTTAAAGATAAGACAAAAAAGTCCATATCCGAGATTAAGTGTCGCTGATTTAACCACAAGAAATTTTAGCAGAAAAAGTAATCCAGTTTCGAGGAAATGATGTGTCAGTTGACAATCTCAAAGTTACACTCCACAAATTGGATGAGGCGCGGCTGCGAATTGCGATAAAAAATGTAATCATGAGTTAAAAAAATAAATAAAAACTTACTCCGAGATATTGAGTTTCTGAATGCGGGTGATAAAAGTTTCATCTTAAAAGGATAGCTAATTCCGAGTAAATCGTCCCAGAATTTTGAGGTTAAAATTTCACAGGCTTTGAAAGTCGGCTTTCGGCAGAAAATAAAAATAGAATGTTCTATTTTTTGCAATAATAAAACCTTGCTCCCGAGATATGGGGACGCTGTGTGAGAGTAATAACTGTTTGACACAAAAAAATTGTTCTCTTACGAGAAAATAAAAATTTAGTATGACGGTATCGCATTTTGATAGTCGATTTATGGCTGAAAAGCCTAAAAAAGAGAATTTATGTTCAATGAACAATAATAATTACAATCAATCTTAAGCTAAAATTTTAACTA
Source organism: Andricus grossulariae (assembly GCA_011634705.1). Taxonomy (NCBI): domain Eukaryota; kingdom Metazoa; phylum Arthropoda; class Insecta; order Hymenoptera; family Cynipidae; genus Andricus; species Andricus grossulariae. Next base: position 13,022 of record JAABKJ010001090.1, read on the forward strand.
AAATTTAAATTACAAATTTTGTTATTACTATATTAAAAAATGAGAATTTAAACTTATCCATTTGAACCCATTATTGGAAAAATATTGGATATCTACTTCTGTACTGCTACCTTTCAAATAATGTTAATGCAAAAAAGGTTTTTTTCTAAATTTATTTTAAACCCTTTTAGTGACAACAGTCATACAGAATTTTATAAGGGGTCATATAAAAATTACGCAAGACATACGTGAAATACATGGATTTTCAACCAAAAAGTTTAGTTTTCAACTCAAAAAGATAAATATTAAACAAAAAAGGAATAATTTATTTTTCAGTTGAAACAATTTATTTATAACAACGGAAAAATTAATTTTCAACAAAATAGTTAAATTTCCAACCAAAGTGAGGTATCTTCGATTAAAAAAATGAACTGAATTAAATTAAAAAATTTGAATTTTCAACAAATTAGTTGAATTCTGAACCAAAAAAGACTAATTTTAAAATAAAATAAAATAATTAGAGTTGAATTTTCAACCAAAAAATATTTTGCAGTCAATAAAGGAAAAAAAATCTAATCCGAAATATTGAATTTTCAAGTCAAAAAGACGAATTTCCGGCAAGACAGTTGAGTTTTTAACGCAAAGATGTGAATTTTTAAGAAACAAGTTTAATTTTCAATCCAAAAATATGAATTTTCCACCAAAATAATTGAAAGTTCAATTAAAAAAATACAAGTTTTCATCCAAATAAATGAATTTTCAACTAAAAGATACATTTTTAAGCAAAAATGGAATATTTTCATTTTCAGTTTAAAAAAATCTTTTCAAATAAAAAAACAAATGTTCAACAAAATAGTTGAATTTTTAACGAAAGATGATAGATTTTCAAACAGAAATATAATAAATAAATTTTCAGTCCGAAAAATAAATTTTCAACCATTGATATGAATTTTTAACCAAAACCAGAATAGTTAAATTTTCAGTAAAAAAATTAAATTTCAGACAAATAAAATCAATTTTCAACGAAATAGTAAAATTTTCAACTATGGAAGATTAAATTTCTATAACAAAGATTCCACAAAAAGCGTAGGTTAAATTTTCAGTTAAACAAATTAATGTTTAACTAAAACGATGAATGTTCAATCAAAAAAATGGATTTCTAACCAAAAATAGAATAGTTAAATTTTCAGTAAAAAAAATATTTATAATGAAATAAAATAAATTTTCAATGAAATAGTAGAACTTTGAACTAGAGAAGATTCACTTTCTATCAAAAAAGATAGAAGATTTAAAAAAAAATGGAACAGTTAAATTTTCAGTTAAAGAAATGAATATTTAAAAAAATGTATTTTTAACGATATAGTTAAATTTTGAACCAAAAATTTCTACCAACAAAGAAGAATTTTCAATAAAATAGTTGAATTTTCCCCTACAACAGATAAATCTTCCACATAAAAAACAATAGTTAAATTTTCAGTAAAAGAAAATTTCACGAAATAGTGAAAAATTTGAAACCAAACAGATGAATTTTCACCCAAGAAGATTACATTTTTTATCAAAAAGATGCATTTTCAACAAAAAATTAAATAGTTCAATTTTTAGTTAAAAAATTAATTTCCAATAAAAAAAACTAATTTTCAATCAATTAAATGAATTTTCAACGAAAAAGATAAATTTTTAATCAGAAAATAAACTTTCTACAAAAAAAGTATTAATTTTGAACAAAATACATGTCTTTTCAACCAAAAAGTTTAATAAGTCACCAAAAGGATTAATATTCTACCACAAAAGACAGGAATACAGGAATTTTCAACAAAGTAGTTGAATTTTCAACTGAATAATATATATTTTTAACCAAACATGAAATAGTTAAGTTTTGAATTAAAAAAAAGTTTTTTCAACTAAACTGATGAATCATTAACAAAAAAAATGAATATTTAACAAAGTAGTTCTACTTTCAACTAAGTACTTCAATTTTCAACCAAAAAGTACGAATTCTAAAAGAAAAATGTAATATTTAATACTTTAACCAAAAAAGATTTAATTTTCAACCAAAAACAGTTTAAGTCAACCAAACAAGACAAATTTTCAAAAAAATAGTTGAATCATCAACCAAAACAGATTAATTTTCAACCAAACACTTGTGATTTTTTAACCAAAAAAGATGCAATTTCTAATAAAATGGATGAATTTTCAACAAAAAAGTTCCACTTTGAATCAGAAAGAATGAGCATTTTTTAAATTGTTGAATTTTCAACAAAATAATAAAATTAACTTCAATTTCCGATCATCGAAAATTGTCTGACTCTGTCAGGTTTTTTAAATTTCCTGGCTTTCTCTGACTTTTTTGAATTCCCAGACCTGTAGAAACTCTGTTTTCTTCATGTCAAATATTTGAAAAGTTTAACGAAAAAATTATGATTTAACTTATAAGCTTAAATGTTTCTAACACATTTTTCATTATATTTTGTAAATATTTACCTTCTCCGATGTGTTGTCAGCCCTTGTACTTTCACCTGTAGCCGAGAGACCTAGATAAAAAATATGTTCATAAAGAATGCGTCAAAATTGCTCATATTTGATTAATTAAACAAAGGAAACGTAATTCTCAAAGAACTGAAAAAATATCTGCATAAAAATAACGTTTCTCTAATGATTTACTAAATCCGTTGCCTCTGCTTTTCTACGGCTTCTCGCATTAGAGGTATTAAGACTCAAGATTCTACATATTTTTCTCATTATACTAGAATTCTAACTAACATTGGTTTATAAACTGAAAAATCTTCAAAGAGAAATTCATTAATGAATTAAAAACAAAATAATTGTGTAACGTAATTAAATTAAATTATTAATGTCCTTATAGCTTCCCGAATTTAGAGCCAGATAACACTGAACACTGATACGATAATTTATTTAATCTAAGAAACAACTAGTGATTGAAATATTCAATCTCTTACAAAACGTTATCCCTTTTAAGTTAATGGACGGTTCACTTCTATACATCCGATTATTAAACATCATTAACTTTTTTTTAACCAATTCCACACAAGTAGAAAAATTGTATTCCTACGTTGAAAACACTGGAAACAGACTGCACTCCACCAGTGTCCCATTTTGGCGAGTTATCTACTGATAAGGTTTTATCAGGTCTAACAAAAGTACAAAAACATTCTACAAATTTCAAATGCAGGTATTGATATGCATCAATGACCTGAGCCAAACAAATTCAGTTTAAACCTTAAGCGGAAAAGCTGTTTCAAAAGTCAATAAAAAATTGGCCTGCTCTATTGAATTGCGTCCTAATAAAAAATTATACAAAGGAGCAAATGAAGTTTGGAAAAAAAGAGACCAAGGGCTAAATTGTTATTCATGAGGTAAAAATACGAAAGGAATTGTTTTTACTAACTACCAAATTCTTCGAAATTAAAAAAAATCTAACGATCTTTACAATTCATACTCTCTTCAATGTCTGCATTTAAATAAAATAAAATAATAAAAAATTCGAATTCTTCTTTAACGTCCAACATTCAAATTTAATTACGAATTTCTTTTAAATTAAAAAAGACAACGATCTAACAATGAAATTTGGACAAAACACTCTTAAATGTATCCATTAAAAAATACGAAGAATTTAGCGATGAAAGTTGGACCAGAATAATTAACTTTTAATTTTTTTAAATTAATATTTTATTTTGAGTTTTTTTTTAAATTTTAATAAAGACATTTAAGAGTGTGTTGTTTAAACCTCATCGTTAGATTCTTGTTTTTTTTTCTTTAATTTCCAAGCACTTCGTAGTTAAACCTGAATGTTGGACGTTAAAGAGGAATTTACATTTTGATTTACATATTTTTTTGAAATTTGAATGGAGATATTTAAGTGCGTGTTACACACATTTGATCCTTAGATTCTAGTTTTTTTTCTTAATTTCCAAGAATTCCGTAGTTAAATTTAATTTAATTTTATCGTTAGATTATTGTCTTTTTAAATGTTGCAGTTATATTGCAATGTTTGACGTTAAAGAAGACTTTAAATTTCGATTAATTCTGAATTTAATTAAATCAATTTTAACTTCAAATTATAGGCCTATAAAACAGAAGTGATTTTTTAGTCTCCTAAAAAGTCAGTGACCGTTTTAATTGAGGAAAAAAACTCTCGGTTATTCCTCGGTTCGCAAAAATTTTTCACGATCATAAAAATTTAAAAATTGAAACTCTTGAAGCAAAAAAAAATGTTTTGATTTGAAGTAGTCAAATCTTAACTGTTAATTAAAGCACTAAAAACTAATATATTAAAGCGGAAATTTTTTGAATTTTAAACTGTTGAAATTGAAGATTAAAAAAATTTTTGTCCAGAAATTTTTTATTCAAACGCTGAATAATAACATTTTTTAATTAAATACCGTTAAACTGCAAAGTGTTGAACTATAAACTCTTATAAATTGAACAGTTAAGAGATTTCTGGTTGACAAAATAAAAGAATAAATCAATGAATTTATAAATGTTCAAAATGACATCATTTGAAGCAATTGTAAGTTAGAAACATGAAATATTAAAACATTTTAAATTTTGTTTCAATCTGAACATTTTTTGAATTAGATGTTCAATTATTTTAATTGTAAGTCGTTTCAAATTAATCATTGTTCAATTGTTATTTATACTTCAAAAAATTAACACTTTCACTTAAAAATTAAAAAATTTTCAAATGGAACAAAATAAAATTGTAACGTTCAAAGTTTAAATTCATGTCTCTGAAATTTTAACGATTCAAGGCTTTCTGTTTCAAACAATTCAGTTTCAAATTTATTTGTTTTTAATACTTTATTTATAATTTCTCATTTTAAATAAACAGTCAAATATTGCTAAATATTAAAAATTGGTTCCTTTTTTCAATTACAAATTTTGAAAACGAATGTGTAGACAATGGAATACTTTAGACTGAAATAATATTTGAATAGGATTTTAAGTTGAAAAGAAGCGTTTTATTATGAATCTATTAATTTGAAATTATTAAAAAATTGAAAATATTTTATAATTATTCAATCGAACGTTTACATTTATTTAACTACCAAGGCTTTCGAATGGAAACAGTTCAATTTTTAACGTTCAAATCTGTAAATTGGTTAGTTTTTAACAGATTCAGATCGTATAGTAAAATCAATATTATTATTGTTCAATTTTTAATACACGAACTACAGTTCAATATCAAAATTCATTAATCAATTTATATTTACTGTTGATCAACCATAAATGACCATAAATTTGTGGTGATTTAGGTTTTATTTAATTTTTAGTTTTGAATATTTAGAAGCTTTTTAAGAATTTTGAAAGGTGTTAACAGAATTATAAGTCTCTTAAAATTCATGGGAAAATTTCCAATGATTTTTTATTTTAAAAAATCAATTCTAAGAAAAAATTGAAAAAGATTTCAAAACGTTTCCTACAATTTTGTCATTTTTTAAGGTTACAAAATTTTAAAACAAATTCAAGTGAGTTTAGAAGATATTTAGAAAATTTGAAACTATTAAAATTTTTGTTTAAAATAGATTTTTGAATATTTGGAAAAAAATTCAGAAGTTTTTTAAGAATTTGAAAGGTTTCAAGAAAATGGAAAAAATTCTTTAGATTAATAGGAAAATTTAAAAAGATTTTTTATTTTCAAAAATTAATTTTAAGAGAATATTTAAAAATATTTCAAAACATTTAAAAAGATTTCCAAAATTGTCATACAATAATCTGGAAAATTTGAAGGCATGTTTATATAATCAAATCAGTCAAACTGATAATACTTATTTCCTTGTACTCAGATCTCAGAATCTAATTTTAGCCCGAATTTAAGTGTTCAAAAACTTTAAAAAAATTAATAGTTATTCAACATTTTTATTCCAAAAATAAATTCAGTCATTTCCCGGTCCAGCGGCCTCCCTGGAAGTTCTCTTTTTGGTACTTGGTCTCTTTTGTATGGGCGATCCTAGTTGATCGCCGTTTACCTGCTTGCTTTACCCCCTCTACCCAACTCACCCTCATGTAGCTGAGGGATCGCCAGACGCTATCACCGACCCTTGCCAGCAGAGTTTCTTTTGAACTAATAAGGAATAAAATAAGAAACATAAATTTGTTTTAATTTTGGCAATTAGTAATTTAGAAATATTATTTTCTAAATCTACGTTTTTTGGAGATTCCAACGACATTTTTCTTGCCTTAATAAGTTGAAAATTAGAATAAGTGCGATGAGATTGTTATATATGATTCCAATTTTCGAAATCCCACATTTTTAACCCTTTCAACTTGAAATCGTTCTTTTTAGGTTCAGTTTGAAATATGTATTTAATATTTTGGGACAAATTCAAATAAAAAATAATTAAATTTTCAAGACTGGCTCTCAAATCTTCTCATTTTTAAGGCTTGAATTTGAGAAATTATGGTCTTAATTTTTCATTGTTTTGAATTTAACCTGGATAAATTTAATTCAAAAATGTTACATCACAAATCTTTGAAATTAAAAATTGTGCAACTATCAAGTCTTTCAATTTAGTATTCAACGATTTCAACAAATTTGAAAAAAAAACAGACAATTTTGTACGCTTAAAATTGAAACCAAACAATTTAGAATATTCAAATCAAAAATTCACTTCAGAGATCAAAAATAGTGTGTATACTGTAATAAAATTTGAAAAATATGTAGTAGCAAAATAGTGGTGTTTTTAATTCATAAAATATTTTATTATGTCAATTCTAAGCCTAATTTACAGAAGTTCTATTTTCATATCATTTGAGTCCGAGCCCTGATAGTTGTCAGTTAAAAATTTTTGATAATAGGAAAATGTACAATTATTGCAGCTGAATTTTCGTGAACCTATAAATTATGGCCTGAAGAAAACATATAATTTTCAACTTATGACGGCAAATAACATCGCACTTATTATAATTTTAGACTTGTTAAGGCAAGTAAAATATCGTTGGAATCGTCAAAAAACGCAGATTTCAAATATATTTATTTTTAAATTACCAATTGCAAAATAATTTTTTTATATGTTTCTTATTTTATTCCTCATTAGTACAAAGGATCCCCTGCTGGCCAGGGTTGGTGACAGCGTGTGGCGATCCTTCATCTACATGAGGGTAAGTAGGTTAGCGGGGGTAAAGCAAGCAGGTAGACAGCGATCAAATGGGCACTGCTCTTTTTGTTTATTTTGCTGCTCGTTAATTAATTTTACCTGGAGAGAGAGGAGGACCATCTGTAGTGGTAATCATATTCATGCCTGCTGTGAGAGATTCGGATGATGGGAGTTTGGATAACGAAGCTGGATGAGCGTGCACGCTACCTCGTCTGGAGTGTCGATCGTCTGCTGGTGCTACACGTTCATTAAAGAATTATCTTCCTAGGCATAGGAAAGCTGCTGGGATTTGGACATTTTGGTAGCCGGAATATTGTTACGTAAATGTTACGCATTTAATTCTTTTCTAGATTCGTAAGGCAAAGGGAGCGATGTAATTTGCCTCTTGCAAAAGAATATTAAAAAATGGTCAAGGCTTCTAAAAGCACAGCTGTGAATCAGACATTACAGCGATAAGGCATTTCGATACCTATGTTGGTGATAAGAATCTTTTGAAACCACAAAAATTGAACTCATTACTTTTATTCTAATAAATATCAAAATAGTTAATTACAAATGACTAATTATAGAATCTAGTAGCAGTTTTAATATTTTTGGGAGTGAATTTAAAAGTAGAAGGGGTCAGAAAAGATTTTGGTGGATTGTAAATTACTATATTCACATTTAAATTCAGATTAGAGAATTCCAGGGTTGCTAGAGAAAAATTCCAGGTCAAACTTTTTAAAAAATCCAGTCAATTCTATTCCAATACATTTTACTGGTCACAAAAACATTTTTCACAACAAACTGCAGCATTCTATGAAAATTTCGTTTTACAGATGATACGGAGAAAATTACAGATTTTGTAATAGTTCCGCATATAAAACTACAAATATGTTTGAAAAATCAAGATTTTTAATGAATATTTATGAATATTTATGAGGTTACGTAAAAAAAGTGGTGTCACCAAATATCTCGAAAATATCGGTTACATTGTTGAAAACCTGATTCGTTGCGACACCGTGAGAAAATGACTTTTAATGTCTGTTTTCAGTTTGTTTATCTATTAATAACGATTACAAATTTTCTGCTTCAACGCAGTTCAAATGATTTCCTTAAATTTCGAGAAACAGTGTAGAAGATTTTAAAGCTAAATGTTTCAATTTGACTAGATAATTTTTTTTAATTCGAGTGAATTCTAGAAATATGTAGAAGATTTGAAAGGGTTAAAAAAAACTAACTAGCTACGATTTAAACAAAATGTAGATTCTTCAAGATTTGAAACAAAAACTTTAGAAGCTTTTAAACAATTCGAAAGGTCTCAAGAGAATGAAAAACGGTTTTTAAAATTCCTGGGAAAATTTAAAATAATATTTTGTTTCGAAAAATTAAGTTTTAAAGAAAATTTCAAAAAATTTCAAAAGATTTATAAAAATGACAAAAAACGTGTAAAATTTTAAGGCATTTTGTAAAATTTGGAATTTTTCAAATTTTTGAGAAAAATTCGAGTCAGTTTAAAAGATATTTAGGAATTTAAGAGGTTTTGAATAGATTGAAGATATTTATGACGAACAAAATCTCGTAAATTTATAAAATATTTTAAAAATTCTTTCAAACTTCTAAAAGTCCTAAATATTTTTTTAAATGACTAGAATTTTTGCTAATATTTTATAAACTCCTTAAAATAAAAAAATACTTCAAGATCTTCTACATTCTTTTCGACACATCTAAAACTTCCAAAAATCTTTTAAAATTTTCTGAAGAATCTTAGGAAAATTATATTTATATAACTTTAAAATCAAACTGATAATACTTATTTCCTTATTCTCAGATCTCAGAATCTAATTTTAGCTCGAATTAAAGTGTTAAAAAAATTTTAACAAATAGTTATTTGAAATGTTCATTTTGTATTAAAATCATTTTCCCGCTCAGATCGAAAAACTACAGGCGTACGTAGGGGAATTGATTATGCTAGTTATTAATAAAAATTGAAAATTTTATAAGAAAAATTATGAAAATTAACAAGATACAATTATGAAAATTAACAAGATACAATTATGAATAGCTGCAATTTTCTACGAAAAAATAGGAAAATCTAAGTCTACATCTACCCCGTCTTCAGGTTTCGTTTTTCATAATTATTTTTTTAAACGTTTTTATACAAAATTATGAATTTCTATCAAAAATAACGAAAATGTACGACTTGCAAAAGCTAGTTGTATTTTTATATTTTATATTAAAAAATTACAAATTTCTACACGTAATTATGAATAAATATTTTTTTCTAAGATAAAAAATAGAATAAAACAAAAATACGCGTGAAATCAAGAAGTGATTAATAACGATTTTGTAGATCTGTTTTGGGTGCACAATTTTTGCTATTCATATTTTTTCGTATCTAGCATAGTTTGACCGCAAAATGGAATTATTGATTTTTTATTATTTTTGTGCGATCAAATTTGAATTTTTGATTTTTCAAAAACATTCAAAAAAGTTTTATAATAATCTTGCAGGGCTTTCAAAAATCAAAGTTTTTCTTCTCTTCACTTATTTTCATATCGTGCGTTGTTTGGCTTAAAATGTTCATTTTCGTTTGTTTTTGAATTTTGACAATGCTATAACTCTGATAATTTTTTTTACCGAAAAAGATCGTGAGGATAAATTGTTTGACTTTATGAGTACTACAAACAACCGTATATAGAATTTTTAAATATTAAAAAAAATGTTCTCAAAAATTGTGAAAATGCTCTTTTTGAATTTTTATCCCAAATGGCTGGCTAACGAACTTGTCCTTTCCTTTAAGGCCTTAAAAATGTGCCAAAGCTCAATCCAATTTGATCTTTTTTTTTAAGTTATCGTGCCTACAGACTATAGACAGACAGACACTTTCGTAAAAATCATTTTTCCTGACTCAGGGGGTCTCAAACGTTGAGATTTGATGAGTCAAATTTTACATAAAACCAATACCTTCTCATTAGGATGAGAATGTGAAAAACGTTACTCTCGTAGAATGCTGAGGTTTTTTGTAAAAAATTTGTTCAGTTTTCAGTTTTCCTGAATTTTGAAATTTCTTGAAAATGGTGAGATACGTGAAAATGAAAATTGAAAACTGAACAAATTTTAAGGGTTTTATAAAGGGATATTATCCTCGTCCACCGCGAACTGAGACAGTATCAATATTTGCAAATTGTTAGACGATAGAAATTTGAAAACAGACATTTTCGGGGTTTAAGAAACTTTTTACGTTTTGTGTGAATTAAATAGAATTAAAACTTAATACAATTCCGAGTCCAAAATGGATTGAAAATTCATATCAATGTTCGTTAAAGTTCATAGATATTCGTAGAAATTTTCATCGAAATTCATAAAAATTTTGTACAAATTCATATAAATTATTTACACCAGGGAATGTAAAGGGCTTTTAAATAATTATTGAATTGTAAACAATTCTCACTATTATTTAAAAAAATTGTCTTCAAAATTTTGGAATTATAATCATATTATTTTCATTAGTAAAAAAATCAATATGTATCAATCTGCAAATTTAAAAGTCGTCGTAGAGCACTACAATAATTATTAAGACTATGAAGTAGGTGCGAATACAAACAATTAAGTCATTTTTTGTTCATTCCATGACTTGTTCCAGGTCTCCCAGATCTTGTAGCAACCCTGAATTCTCACATTTACTGATTTATATCTAAATTAGAAATACTTGAAAAAGGTGGAATACTGTTATTGAAAAAAAAAAAAATACATGAGAACAAAATAATGAGAAATTGATATTGCACTTTCATGCGTAATAATTGCAATGAGACTGCAATTTATTTTCATGCTATTAACTTTTTAAAGTTCAAGTATGAATTTTTAAAGCTTAAAGTTATAGCATAAAGTTGCAAGCAGTAATGTAGTACACATAAATTACTTACCACTGCTGAGTGACCGACTAACAGTTGGCGGGGTCATTGTTTTAAATGATTCTGTTGAAGTACCAACAGGTATAGAATTTAAATCCGAATGCGATCGTCGATCTCCACCAGGTACCATGATTGGTGGAGAATTCATTGTCGCTTTAAATACAAAATTACAAATCGATAATTGTTTGTTGACAAGCATAAACTCAATTTGAAAACATAAAACAGTTGGAACTTATGCGAAATTATATGATACATGTCAGTGAGGACATAAGAAAATTGCAGAGAGTTTAGAAAAATTAATGCATAGTCATTGACCTATTGTGACCATTTTATTTGTACCTCTTAGATAAATTACTTCTCTGCTAAAAATTATAATCGTTTTAAAACTCAGGCCTCGGACTCTCTTCAGAGATAAAAAATAAAGTAAATAGTGTCACAAATTTGAAAAAATAGTGTAATAATAGTGTCATAAAATTGTTCAAGTCACATTTTTTTGTTAAAAATGCCTTGAAAATGTCTGGCTAAAAATTAATCTGTTTCGGTCAAAAATTAACTTGCTTGTTACAAATTCAACAATTTGATTGAAAATTAAAATATTTGTTTGAAAATTTATGCAGTTCGTTGACAATTTGTTTTCATTGCTAGAGAATCAATTTTTTGTTATAAACATGCAAATGTTTGGTTGAAAATAATTCTGTTTTAATTGAGGATTCAAGCATTTTGTTCAAAATTCGTTTTTGTTGGTTAAATACAACTGTTTTTTATTTTTAATTAAAATAAATTTTTGTTTAAATATCATCTATGGCAATAACTATTACTTCTTTCTTAACATTTTATTTTATGGTTGAAGATATATAATTATAGTTGAAAATTCGTTGTTTTTTGTTGTTAAAAATTAATTTTTTGTCTGAAAATTTAATTATTTCGTTGAACATTCATATTATCGGGCTGTATATTCAACTGTTTTGTAGAAAATTGGTTTTTGGCTTGGAAATTCAACAATTTGGTGAAAAATTTAACTATTTGGTAAAAAATTAAGCTTTTTTGTAGATAATTCGTTTTTTATTGAAAATGAATTCTCTTAAATGAAAATTTAACTACATTTTTGTTTACAAATTTATCTTTTTTAGATTGAAAATTAAACTATTTAGTTAAAATATTTTAGAAACGAAAAAATATACACTAAAAATTAATCAAATTAAATTTGGACTAACGTCACATCCATTGTTCAATATATTTAGTTGAAAATGCGTATTGTTTGGTAGAAAAGTCATCTATTTGGTTCAAAATTTATTTATATGTTGAAAATTCGTCTTTCTAGCAGAAAATTCAACTATTTAGTTAAAAATGTATGTATTTTGTTGAAAATTCTTCTTTTATGGTAGAAAATTCTTCTTCTTGGTTGAAAATTCAACTATTTGGTAGAAAATAGATATATTTTCTTAACAATTCGTAATTTTAATTCGTTCATTTTTGGCAGAAAATCAATAGTTGACAATCTGTTTTAGTTTTTACTCAAAATTAAAATCTTTTTTTGTTTAAATATTAACTATTACATTTTTTGTTGAAAATTAGTATTACCATGTTGTAAATGCAACCATTTTTTTTAGAGAATCCGCCTCTTTGGCTTAAAAATTCAACATTCTTGTAGACCATTTTTTTGTTTTTATTGAAAATTAATTTTTTAACTGAAAATTTAACTATTCGATTTTTGGTTGAAAATTGACTTTTTTTAATTGACATTTCAACTACTTGGTAGAAAATAAATGTATTTTGTTAAAAATTCGTCTTTTTTGGTAGAAAATAAATTTTTTGGTTATAACTGCAACTGTATGGTTGAAAATTAATCAGTTTTAGTTTATAATTCAAGCATTTTGTTGAAATTTCGTCCTTTTTGGTTGAATTTACCTTTTTTTATTTAAAATTAAAATCGTTTTCGGTGTAAATATCAACTATCACATTTTTTGTTGGAAATTAGTATTCTGTTGAAAACTAACTTTTTTGGTTGTTGATTGATCATTTTAGTTCAAAGTTCATCTCTTTGTTTGAAAACTTAAAATTTTTTTGAAAATATCTCCTTTTCTTGTTTTAAAAATAATGGTTTTAACTGAAAATTTAACCACTTAATTTGTGTTGAAAATTTATCTTTTTTTTTTGGTAGAAAAGTCAACTATTTGATCGAGAATTCATGTATTTTATCGAAAATTCGTGCTTTTAGTAGAAATTAATCCACTTGCTTTAAAATTCAACTATTTGGTTGAAAACACATGTATTTTGTTAACGATTCGTCTATTTTTGTAGAAGATCAATTTTTTGCTTAAAAATGCAAAGGTATGGTTGAAAATTAATTTATTTTAGTTCAGGATTCACGTATTTTGTTGAAAATTCGTTTTTTCTCAATTGAATATCGACTACTACATTTTTTGGTGAAAGTTAGTATTTTCAGGTTGAAAATTCAACCGGTTTGTGGAGAATTTGTGTAATTTGTTGAGAATTTATCTTTTTGGTTAAAAATTTAACTATTTGGATAAAAATTCAGTCAAAGTAAAGAAATAGTGGTATTAGCAGAAAATTGTGAGAAAATAGTGTCAATAGTGTGGTGAGTCCAAGGCCTGAAATATTGGTAAGTTTAAAAGTGGAATAATATAAAGTTAGAAATTACTTATAATAAAAAGGGCAGCGAAGCCAATAGATTCTAATAGAACTGCTTTTAAAGTTTCACGACGTCTTAATTGGTTTTAATTCACGGTAGTTTATATTCCATTAGTCGCGAATGAAAACATGTGTTAGTCATGACTGTATCTAACATGTCCAATTTTAGACTTAATCTCTGTAATTACACACAAGGCAATATACTAGTCAACCTAATTTCCTCAAACAATCCCTTAAACGATTACAAATAAAAGTTTATACCAAATTAACTGTCCCTCGAACGAGTATAAAATAATGTTTGATTACGGCGAACATAAAATATTCACTCACTATGCATCACTTGCCAATACATTTTTTCTACTCGTTTTTACACTCCTTCAATCAATCATTAATTATTCAAGGAGAATGAATAATAACAGCAAAGTTTACTTCCCACCTTTGTGCAATATTATTGATTTTTTCGGAGCAGTATTAAAAAAGAGAATTATAAATTATAAACACCAAAACTGAAATCAACATCAAGGACAACATTATTTGAAAAACTGCAATGCAGTATTGATGTACCTTTTTTAGCTTGATTTGAAGTCGAAGGCAGGCTTATTCCATTTATTCAGAGCACTTTTAAAGTAGATCCATCCAGTTCGAGAGACAGAGGGAATTCTCAGCAAAACTCTGTTAAACGTGAAAATGCAGATGTCACGAAATAACTACTTGTACATGTTAATTAGAACTAATTAGAGCATCAGATGAAGAAGTATGATAGCTGTGTAAAGTAGAAGAAAAAAAAACACCTTTCCGAATAGCCACTCGAGTTTTATTAATATTCGCGCGATTTGCGGAAATGGAAAATTCTCTTTCTGAAGTTTTTAACCACTTTTGGGACTGCAAATAATTATCGGTGTCAGAGTCTCGATACCGAAAACTCGGAAGACCATGCTGTATGAAACTATGAATTCTCTACGTTCCCTAGTCTAGTTACGCATTTTTGTCATCCTTTCTGCGCGAGCGCGATAGACGAAGAGCGAGTTCCGCGGTTCGATTGATCATTTTGCTGCATCGTACTTTTCGCGAAGAGAGAGAAAGAGAGAAGGGGGAAAACTTCATCGAAATTTATGGATAAAACTTGAGATAATTGAAATTAATGCATGACTAAATCAGGGAAAATTCAGAGCGGAAAATTGATTAAGTCTTTAAAAGAAGAAGTTTATAAAAGAATAATATTGATCGTTTTTCAACTCTTTAAAGATAGAATGTGATTGGTTTTACGGTCATTTTGCTATCCGGTTGGAGCCAATTTGTATAAAACTGTCATGCGTCGTAACCTCGCAAAGGATACTATTTTTGTTTTTGTTTATATAAAAGGGATAAACCTATTTGGATTATAGAAACATGAGGCTTGGCAGCTGTTCCACAAAATAAATTTGCACAAACTGAAATGATCAACATAACACGTGACACCTGTTTATTAGAATTTTTTAATTCAAATTATTCAGATAACAAATTAGAGGTTATGTTATGGTAACCCGCTTTTTGGCAATAAGAAGCTGTGGGTACCAAATTTAGTAACATGGATGTTAAAAAAAAAAAGGAAATATAAAACAAGTGTATTTTTTAAGAGATTGAATATGTATTAACTGAAACATATTATTTACTTCAGGATGATGTTTTCATGACACACGAACACACGATACTTCTGATACTGAAGTTGGCTTTAAATCGATTTAAATCGATGGGATATGTAAACGAGAGAAGATGGCAAATTTGCGCGGGATTTTTAAGAAGGCGGACTCTAATCATTTTTAGGATTTTACAATCCAATATTTCGTATCTTTTCTTCACAAAATTTTTAAAGATAAAACGATATCACACTGAAAAATTGATGCCAAATTTGTTTACGGCTTATAAAGTTACTTTGATACGATTTTACGAAAATTCTTTTGACATGTACCCAGATTTTTATGGCTAAGTTCACAGTAATCATTTCTGATGCATCACGCTGGCACTGTGCGCTGATGCTTAGTAACAGTCACGAAGGAATTAGCAATTTTTTGGAATAAAAGAGTTTATTAAGGTGTTTTTAATATAAGTAAGCCCAACAAAACCTACAGTAAAAAATGGTGAGTTTATTGTATATCTTTGTGTTAATTATTGTTTTATTCTCGATTATCGAATTATTGCAGTGTCATTTCGGTTTCGAATCAAGTATATAATAACTTGCTATTTTTTCTCCTATTACCAATTTTTAAATAATAAATAATTATATTTTGCGTCTCTGTACAATTTCATATTGATTTTTCAAAATTCCGGCGTTTAAAGTACGATTTTTTTCCAACAAAATGGACAAAATGTATAGCCAAGATTTATAGGTTATGTTCCGCTCATAGTTTGAAATTGTTCTTTAATTAAAGTTTGGTTAATTGTATAATTTATACTTATTTTCAACTTTATTAACGAAGAATTTGGCATTTTTATAATAAAAATATGTATGGTTTCGATTTTTACATAATTTTACAAAAATTATTGACCACGGGGAATATAAAAGCACTCTAGCTTCTCACCTATATAATAAGGTGACTTTTCACGAAAATAGAGGAATAATACGGGAATACAATCTTTGAAATAAAATTAATCTATAGGTATCAAATGGAATTTAATATAAAACGCTTGAGGTTTTAAGTAAAGAAAGATTAATTTTCTACCAAAAGAGATGGATTATCAACGAAAGAGTTGAGTTTTTAAGCTACAAAGTTGAATGATGCAAAAAAAGCAGTTGACTTCTAAACCCAAAAAGATGAATTTTCAACAAACAAAAATTAATTTTCAACCAAGAAAGATGGGGTTTCAACCAATTGATTGAATTTTGAATAAATAAAGAATACTAATTTTATATAAAAAATGTGTAGTTTCAATCAAATAGTTGAACTTTCAAGTAAAAGAGACAAATTTCCAACAAAGTAGTTGAATTTTTAATCAAATGGTTGTATTTTCTACAAAAGGATGAATTTTTTATTAAATAGTAGAATTAAAAAAAACTTCTACCAAAGAAACTTGTATTTTTAACCAAATAATTGAATCTTCAACCCAAGAAGACGATTTTGTAGAATACAGTTGAATTTTCAATCAAAAAGGACGATTTTTCCAAAAAGACGAATTTTCAACAAAACCGGTAAAGTTTTGACAAAAAAAATGAATTTTTTACAAAATAGTTGAAACTTGAAAATAATAATTAAATTTTTAACAAAATATTTAAACTTTTAACTTACAAGGTGTTCTTTCAACCAAATAGTTTAATTTTTCACCAAAAAAGATAAATTTTCAACCAAATAGTTGAATTTTTTATTAAAAAAGTTAAGTTTGTAATAAAAAATGGAATAGTACAATCGTCAGTTGAAAAAAAAATTTCAGCAAAAAAAAAAAGAAACGAGTTTCCAATAAAATACAGTTAAATCTTAAACCAAAGAGATGAATTCTCAATGAACGATTTTATTCTTGAATTTTAAACTATAAACGATCATTTTTTCACCAAGAATGGAATAGTTAATTTTTCAGTAAGAAATGTTAATTTTCAACAACAAAAAAGGCGAATTTTCGACAAAATAGTTTAATCTTCAACCAATAAAATTATTTTTTATCAAAGTAGTTCAAGTTTCAACCAATAGTTGAATTTTCTGCAAAAAAAAAAGACTTTTGAACAAAGTAGTTCATTTTTCAAGAAAAGAATTAAATTTTCAACCAAATATTAGAATTTTTAACCAACAGATATGACTTCTAAACCAAATAATATAATAGAAGACTTAAAATTCAAAAGAATTAACTTTCAGTGCGAAGTCTGCTTTTACCTGTATATCCCCCGTGGTGATTTTTTTTGCAAAATCTGTTTTGTGTAGGAAAATGTCTACATCTAATTATACATTCTATAGAGAATTACAAAATATTTTCCATAGAGCAGGAGCAATATTTAAATAAAAATAATAATATTTTCATTGTGCGTAGGATATACTTTGTATAGAAAATATTTGATTTACGGTTTTTAATATTTTATGTAGATCATATTTTGTGTAGGAAAAATATTGTACATAATAGTTTTGAGAATATTTTCAGAACAAAATAATTACGGTTTCATTATGTGTAGAATATATTCCGTGTAGAAAATATTTTGCATATTTATATCATATTGCATATTTAATTCTGTGCAGGAGAAATATAATCAGTATACTTTGTGTATATATTTGTGTAGGAACAGCATTTTTCCTAGCTATAAGTTAACGTGAACTGATCTCCCAAAACTAAACCTACGCGATGTTTCAAATTTAAATTGTTCAAAATTGTACAATTTTAAATTCAAATTCTTTTAAAGCTAAATAATTTAAAAGTGGAAAAGGTTAAAATTGTAATAATGCCTTGTTAATAAAATTAAACAAATTTTTGTTTCTAATTAAAATGATTAAAAAAATTTAAATTAAAAAAAGTCTTTTGATAGTTGATCGACTATAAATTATGAACATTGAAAACCGCAGTTTAACATTTAAACCTTAGAGACTCTTCTTTATATGAATTGTTCGGAATTAAACAATTCCCAATTAAAAGCCTTAATAATTGAAAAAAAATTAAATCGTTTAAAGAACAATTTTAATAAAACTTTATAAATTAGAGAATTTAAAATTAGCGCAGCGTTCAAAATTCAGGAATTAATCAATAGTTTCAATTTGAATCGTTCAAGCTTGTATATTTTTAGTTTGGAATTTGCAGTAGTGAAAGCGTTTTTCGAGGGTCACGAAATAAAGTGTTCAATTTAGGTTGCTTCTGCTTTGTTAAAAAATTATAATTTTAATTTTTCTGTTTATCAAATTTCTAATAAAGTTAAGTTTTTCACGTAGATATAGTCTTGTGTAGTCGTTTAACTTCGTAATTTAATTTAAGGTACCCTTGAATCTAGAAAATGAAAGCTCTTCTCTTTAAAAAAATAAATAAATATATATAATATATAAATATTTATATATATATTATAA